>CAUYTI010112065.1:0-53213 GCA_963575145.1 Galago senegalensis | reverse complement strand
CAGCAACCTCCAACTCCTGGGCTCAAGCGAGTCTCCTGCCTCTGCCTCCCAAGTAGCTGGGACCACAGGCGCCCGCCACAACGCCCGGCTATTTTTTGGTTGCAGCCGTCATTGTTGTTTGGCGGATCCGGGCTGGGGATTCGAACCCGCCACCTTAGGTGTACGTGGCTGACGCCTTAGCCAGTTGAGCTATAGGCGCCGAGCTTACAAGAGGAGAATGCTGGAGAGCTTGCTGGTCGGTATTCTCCCTATGCACACACATAAGCAGAGGTCATATGATCATGCAGCAATCTGGCAGCCACCTCTAAGCTGAGAGAAAAGGCCTTGTCTGCACCATGATGTTGGGCTTCTAAGCCTCTGGAACTATGAAATGTCATTTAGTCACCCAGTGTCTATTTTGCTATGCCATCCCGAGCAGACTAATAACCCTCCTTCCCCCAACTCGGATTCTGTAGTGACAAGTAAGGTAATCCAGATGAACTCCCTTTCCTCTAGACTCCTCTCAGCTGGAGCCACCAGAGTTTATGCTATCTTGACTCATGGAATCTTTTCTGGTCCGGCAATTTCTCGCATCAACAATGCATGCTTTGAAGCAGTAGTAGTCACCAATACCATACCTCAGGAGGACAAGATGAAGCATTGCTCCAAAATACAGGTGAGAGTGAAATTCTTGCAAAAGAAGACTTCCCTAGGTGTTCAGGAGGGTGTTAGATATGTTGAATTAGGTATCTGGATTCTGAAGATCTCCTTCTTTGATCCCTTTTTTATTTTTTTTGTGACAGAATCCCATTTTCGTTTTTTTCTTTTTTTTTTTTTTTTTTTTTTTTTTTGAGACAGGAGCCTCAAGCTGTCCCCCTGGGTAGAGTGCCATGGCATCTCAGCTTACAGCAACCTCCAACTCCTGGGCTCAAGCGAGTCTCCTGCCTCCACCTCCCAAGTAGCTGGGACCACAGGTGCCCGCCATAAGGCCTGGCTATTTTTTGGTTGCAGCTGTCATTGTTGTTTGGCAGGCCCAGGCTGGGGATTCGAACCTGCCACCTTAGGTGTATGTGGCTGGCGCCTTAGCCGCTTGAGCCACAGGCGCCGAGCCAGAATCTCATTTTCTTACCCAGGCTAGTGTGCCATGGCATCAACCTAGCTCACAATACCCACAAACTCCTGGGCTCAAGTGATTCTACTGCTTCTGAGTAGCTGGGACTACAGGCATCCACCACAAGGCCTGGCTAATTTTTCTATTTTTAGTAGGGATAAGGGTCTCACTCTTGCTTAGGCTGATCTTGAACTCCTGAGCTCAAACAACAGTCTTCTGTCCGTCCTTGGCCTCCCAGAGTGCTAGAATTACAGACCTAAACCACCATGCCCAGCCAGTTGGGTTTAGTTTGAGGATTTAGTTTGTCATCAGAATCTGTTGTAAAAATCAACAGGTGAAAAGTTGCCTGTTCAGAAGTTCAAATTTCTGGACTTCAGAGTTTCTGAAGGGTTAAGCCAAGGAGTCTACTTTTTTTTTTTTTTGTAGAGACAGAGTCTCACTTTATCACCCTTAGTAGGGTCCTGGCATCACACAGCTCACAGCAACCTCCAACTCCTGGGCTTAGGCGGTTCTCTTGCCTCAGCCTCCTCAGGAGCTGGGAGTACAGGTGCCCGCCACAATGCCCAGCTATTTTTTTTTTCTAGAGACAGAGTCTTACTTTATCACCCTCAGTAGAGTGTTGTGGCATCATACAACTCACAGCAACCTCCAACTCCTGGGCTTAAGCGATTCTCTTGCCTCAGCCTCCCGAGTAGCTGGGACTACAGGCACCTGCCACAATACCGGCTATTTTTTTTTGTTGCAATTTGACCGCTGCCGGGTTTGAACCCGCCACCCTTGGTATATGGGGCTGGTTCCCTACCCACTGAGCCACAGATGCTGCCCAGGAGTCTACATTTTAACAGGCTTTCCCTGTGATTCTGATGCACATTACAATTTGCAAATACCTACTTTACAGTATGTTTGTCTTAGTCTTAACTATAGGCCCCTGTAGTCCTAATGTGAAACCTTTAAAATGATTGACTACTCCTTAGAACTTTTCATGTTTCTCAAAGTATGCTCTGTACCTAAGGTTCTTATTAAAATGTAGATTCCTGGCTTGGTACCCATAGCTAGGTGGTTAGGGCGTCAGCCCACATACATTGAGGCAGGCGGGTTTGAACCTGGCCCAGGCCTGCTAAACAACAATGATAACACCTGCAACAAAAAATAGCTGGGCACTGTGGCAGGCACCTGTAGTCCCAGCTACTTGGGAGGCTGAGGCAAGAGAATTGCTTGAGCCCAAGAGTTTAAGGTTGCTGTGAGCTGTGTCGCCATAGCACTCTACCGAGGGTGACATAATGAGACTCTGTCTCAAAAAAAAAAATGTTGATTCCTTTGCTCCATCCAAGCACTACAAAACCAGAAATCCTGGAACCAGTTATTTTAAAGTAATTCCCCAAGCATTTGTTAGACAATAATGTTTGAGTGCTGTTTCACTGAAGGAAAAAGACATTGCATTAATTAAAAATGTGTGTAGTAACCTATTCTCTTTTTCCCCCATTCTTAATGGCTTTTAAATGCCAGCCCACCACCATTTTGATGAGCCAGAATCAGAGTTTTTCTTCTGTTAGCATTTTGAGCCTTTTCTAAAGTGGTCACGTTTTTCTGTTTTTTGTTTTTTTTCCTAAGTGGTCATGTTGAAAATGTTCTGAGAGTAGCTGGGTACAGGCTACTGAGTGGAAACAGCACTCACTGGGTGGGGGCTGGGCTCCTCATCCCTGTCTGCAGATTGGCTGATCATCTCTGTTCATATGATACTAACCTGATGATGCCCCTCTTACCTTTTTAGGTGATTGACATCTCCATGATCCTTGCAGAAGCCATCAGGAGAACCCACAATGGGGAATCTGTTTCATACCTGTTCAGCCATGTCCCTTTATAACAGAATAACTTTTGAAGCTTTTTAAAAATAATGTCAACCCCTGCCCCTTTGTTTTCCCTTGGTATTTGATGATAAATCAGCAGAAGACCCAGCTTGCCCCAGTGAGCTTTCTATATCCCACATCAAGCATATTAGATAGAGCTTTTCCTAAATGAGGAAAGACAGATTGAGATTAACTGCTGGGATGTCCTCCCTGTGTTGTCTCATTGTGGCTTCCTTGATGATTTTGTGAGCCTTGCAGCTTTAACCATATAGCTCAGCTGCTGCAAGATGTTAGAATTTGAAGATGTTGTATAGGGGTATTTGACTGTGATTGGGGAAGCTCGGACTATTTTGCATGTGAATGCTTCAGGGTTTTCTTTGTTCAGAACTAGCTGCAAAGCCAACCCAAGTAGGACAAGATCTCCAAGATCTATGCTATTCAGCAAGAGGCCTGGGCTGCCCTAACCTTAGTCCTTCTTGGTAGCTGAGCAGGAGCAGACAGATCACCTTGAGCAGCCCTTTGGGGGGGTTTGGGGGGTAAGGGTGGGGGGTGTGTGGCACTTAGTGCATCAAATGTTTCTTGGGAGGAAGAAGCCTGATCATCACCATCTGCTTGACTATGTAGCTCGGAATCTCTTTGTACCTATTCCTTTCAATTTGGCCTACCTTCATCCATCTTGACCGTTTCCTGGCCAAATATCCTCTTGGGCCCAAATAAACCATGTACCATAGTCTTCTGGAAAACCAACTTGCTTCCTGGTGTGTAACTGCTAACATTCACATTAGATGATTTGCTGTAGCTCAATCTTCCTTAGCCTACTACCGCTGCAGCAGTAGGTTTTAGGTGATATTGTAGTGCCTTTGAATTCATTTAAGTATTTAATTTTCATCTTCCTTCCTCAGATCTGTTTAGCCCCTCAAATGACCTGATTCTGTTTAAAAAGATTGATGTTATTGTCTCTTGTAGAGGTAACTAATAAAGTGTCTGTACTTGTGTGATTTGGAGTCTGTATCATACCTTTGCTGATCACTTTGCTAAATGTTTGGTTTAGATGCCTTTCTGCCCAATGATAGCAGTTATTTCTTTATTTCCAAACTATTTTAGCTACATTTTTCTTTTTTGAGACAGAGTTTCACTTTGTCACCTGCAGTGGAGTGCCAACCTCCAATTCTTGGGCTCATGCGACCCCTTAGCCTCCCATGTAGCTGGGACTACAGGCACCCACCACAACAACCAGCCATTTTTAGAGGCAGGGTCTTGCTCTGGCTCAGGCTGGTCTTGAACCTGTGGGCTCAGGGCAATCCACAGACCTTGGCCTCCCGAAGTGCTAGGATTACAGGCGTGAGCCATCACACCTGGCCCTTAGCTGCATTGATAAGCCAAGAGAACAAATGGGCAGCAGCTTTATTCAATTGTACAATTTTAGGATTTCTGAGTTGACTGCGAACTAGATACAATATAATTCTGTGCAGTGTACCTGAATTATTGGATGTACAATGCCTGCTGGATCTCTAGTTCTTATTCCTGGGATATGAATTAGGTATTTTTTTAGAGGAATTTCTATGATTTATTCAATTTTGAGCCATTTTTGCCAAATGTGATAATTTCCTTCCATTCATCAGTGATTAACATGTTTTGCATTTATTTTTTGCCCTTTAAAATAAAATTTGTTTTAAGAAGGTGGCTCAGTGGGTAGGGCGCCGGCCCCATATACCAATGGTGGCAGGTTCGAAGAGGCCCTGGCCAAATTTCAACAAAAAAATAGCTGGGAGTTGTGGCCGGTGCCTACAGTCCCAGCTACTGGGGAGGCTGAGGCAAGAGAATTGCCTAAGCCCAAGAGCTGGAGGTTGCTGTAAGCTGTGATGCCTTGGCGCTCTATCTACCAAGGGCAATAAAGTGAGACTCTGTCTCTAAAAAAAGAGAGAAGGTAAATGTACAAAAGTTAATAATGAATTATAACACATTCCAAATTTTAAGTGAGTTTCTTTTCTTTCTTTTTTGGAGACAAGAGTCTCACTCTGTCACCCTGGAGTAGAGTGCTATGGCATTATAGCTCACAGCAATCTCAAACTCCTGGTTTCAAGTGATCCTCTTACCTCACCCTCCTCTGTAGCTAGGACTAAAGGCACACGCCACAACACCTGGCTGTTTTTAGAGGCATGGGGTGTTGCTCTTGCTCTGGCTGGTCTCAAACTCCTGAGCTCAAGCAATCTACCCATCTCCACCCTCCCGGAGTGCTGGGATTACAGGCATGAACCACCACACCTGCTTTTTTTTTCTTTCTTTTTTTTTTTTTAGAGACAGACTGTCACTTTGTCACCTTCAGTAGAGTGCTGTGGCGTCACAGCTCACAGCAACTTCCAGCTCTTGGGCTGAGCTGATTCTCTTGCCTCAGCCTACCGAGTAGCTGGGCCTTACAGGTGCCTGCCACAACACCTGGCTGTTTTTTTGGTTGCATTTGTCATTGTTGTTTAGCAGGCCTGGGCCAGGGTTGAACCCACAAACCTCGGTGTGTGTGGCTGGCACCCTACCCACTGAGCTATGGGCACCAAGCTGACGTTGTTTTTTTCTTAACCTTTCTTTTTTTTTTTTTTTGAGACAGAGTCTCACTTTGTCACCCTCCCCACCCCCCAGTAGAATGCCGTGACATCATAGCTCACAGCAACCTCAGACTCTTGGGCTCAAACAATTCTCTTGCCTCAGCCTCCTGAGTAGTTGGGACTACAGGTGCCCACCCACCATATCGCCTGGCTATTTTTTTTTAAAGAGACAAGGTCTCTTGCTTCGGCTGGTCTGGAACCAGTGAGCTCATGCAATCTACCCTCCTCGGCCTCCAAGAGTGCTAGGATTATAGACGTGAGCCACTGAACCTGGCCTGACATTGTTTTTTCTATGGTGGGAGAGACCCAAATGTCTTGGGTGGCAGAGCTGGTTTTGTTTGTTTGTTTTGTTTTGTTTTTGAGACAGAGTCTCACTATGTCATCCTCAGTAGACTGCTGTGCAGTCACAGCTCACAGAAACCTCAAACTCTTGGGCTTAAGTGATTCTCTTGCCTCAGCCTCCCAAGTAGCTGGGGCTACAGATGCCTGCCACACTGCCTATTTTTTGGTGGTTGTAGTTGTCGTTGTTTGGCAGGCTCAGGCTGGATTCAAACCCACCAGCTCCAGTGTATGTGGCTGGCGCCCTACCCACTGAGCTACAGGTGCCGAGCCTGCAGAACCATTCTTAACTGTGTGGAACAGTAGCAGACCTGGTTGGGTATGAGGAGGAAGCAGCACCAAAGTGGGGTGATATGAGCACATTTTGACAGGAAACAGCCTGTGATGGTGTCTGATGGCCCTTGAGCAAAAGGCATCACCCTAGTCTATTTCACATGCTCTCACCTCCCCCAGCCTCAGAATCAGAGAAAATGTGACCACCTGGACCAAAGCCAGGCTTGACAACTCCCAGACCTAATCTCTGTAATGAAGATGTTTCATCTCGAGTTAGGGCTACTAGTCCTGATCTCCTTTCCAGATATGGAAAGCAACTGTTTTCTGCTAAAAATGGTAATTTCTCCATTAATAGCATTAACAACAGGGTTATTCGAATCATAAAAAGCCTGAAATCCCCCCCAAACATGGTTTTCTCCTATTGCTGTGCCCTCCTACCATCTCACTTGTTAGCTCTCAATTGTGGGGGATGAAGAGGCATCTAGAAGGGAATCTAGCTATTGGTGGCACCTCCCTCACAAAATAAAGTGGGGCTGAAGGAAGAAAGCTTAGCACTACTGCTCCAGGGCTGACCACTTATGCTAGATACGTTGAGAGAGTAAACGGTCTATGTGTGAAGAACAGCCTAATGGTAAGTGGAGCCAGCCAGCCACATCCCTTTGCTTTAGTCTGTACCTCCAGCCTTTAGACAGATTGGCTTTATGGGGCTCTGAACCCAGGCCTTGCCTTTGCAAGGGATCTACTTTAATTTGCCCAGGGACAAGGCCTTTAGGACCAAAAGAAGTTTGGGCATAGGAGGGCCATGTGTCTTTGGAGTCCTCTTTAGGGATGCCAAAGCCCTCTGTCCCCCCATTACCTGTTAATATCTTACCAGGGTCATCTCTACTGTCTTCTCATAGCTGTGAATAGGATAAAGGAGGAATGGAATTAAACTGGGGGCAGGTACACACTAATTCATGCCTCATCCCCTGGGCCCAAAACTGACCAATCATGTGCCTTTTCCCAACTGCAGGCTCAGCCTCTTGCAAATGATTACTGGAAAACACACTCTGGCCTCTTACAACCATTCACTAGCTCCAGGACACTGCTGCTTTGGACAAGTGGCTTCCATCTTGTTACAAGTGGTGCTTTAAAGGCAAGGGTGCTACAGCCAGGGATTACCCCTCGGCTTTGCTGCCACTATGTTTGGAAGTCTTATTTTTCTCTTGCTGATCTTTTTTTGCCAGTCGGAGACTGTTTTCTTGTTTTAAGACTATAGCAAGTTCTGCTCCAAATTCCTGCACATAAAGCTAAGTGCTCCAAAGAATCTGGGTTGAAGCATTCCTTGTTTGTTTGATTTTTTTTTTTTTTTAGACAGAGCCTCAAGCTGTCCCCCTGGGTAGAGTGCCATGGCATTAAAGCTCACAGCAACCTCCAACTCCTGGGCTCAAGCGAGTCTCTTGTCTCCGCCTCCCAAGTAGCTGGGACCACAGGTGCCTGCCACAACGCCCGGCTATCTTTTGGTTGCAGCCGTCTTTGTTGTTTGGCGGGTCTGGGCTGGGGATTTGAACCCGCCACCTTAGGTGTACATGGCTGGCGCCTTAGCCGGTTGAGCTATAGGCGCCGAGCCGTGTTTCTTTGATTTTTATAACTTTTACTTGACCACTGTTTATAACTCTCCAAAATTGTTACTATAAAGTTTGGGGGGGGGTTGGTGGTTTTACTTTTGTTTTTTTGAGATGGGGGTCTTGCTATGTTACCTAGGCTGGACTTGAACTCCTGGGTTCAGGGGATCCTCTTACCTCAGCCTCCTGAGTAGAAGGGACTACATGCATGCACCATCACACCTGGATTTATAAAGTTAAAAAAATGTGTATATTTGAGATTCATGGCATGACGTTATGGGGTACAGGTAGATAGTAAAATGGTTAGTCAAATAAGCATATCTGATTTCACACAGTTACTTTTCTTGGTGAGAAGCAGCTAAAATCTGCTTAACAAAAATCTCTAATATAAGCAGTATCCGAGTTATAAACATCCTACTTACATAGAACGTACACTTAGGAACAGAGACTATAATAGGAAGTCCCCAAGTTACAAAGGTCCAACTGATGTATGACTTGCACTTGGGAATGGAGGCTGTTACAGACAATAGGTATATGTACCTGTTCCAACTTACATACAAATCCAACTTAAGAACAGACCTACAGAACCTAGCTTGTTTGTAACCTGGGGACTGCCTGCAGAATGTAAAACTAATGTCATACACCAGCTCTCTAGACGTACTCATCCTGCAGATCTGCTGCTTTGTATCCTTTAGCCTACGTCTCCACATTTCCTACCCCTCACCCTCCCACTTACTCCTGGTAACAGCTGTTTCATTCTCTATCATTGTGTATGTGACCTTTTTTGGTTTAAAGATTCCACATATATCTGAGATCATGCAAAATTTTTCTGTGTCTGGCTTACTTCACTTACCATAATGTCCTCTGGGCCACCCAATGTTTTGGCAAATGAAAGAATCTTCCCCCTCCCCCGCCTTTTTATTTTTATTTTTTCGAGACACCTTGTTGCCTCAGGTTAGAGTGCAGTGGCATCAGCCTAGCTCACAGCAACCTCAAACTCCATCCAGGGTTCAAGAAATCCTGCCTCAGCCTCTCGAGTAGCTGGGATGACAGGTGCCCACCACTATGCCCAGCTAATTTTTCTGATTTAATTATTTATTTATTTATTTTTTGAGACACAGTCTCAAGCTGTTGCCCTGGGTAGAGTGCTGTGGCATCACAGCTCACAACAACTCAAACGCTTGGACTTAAGCAATTCTCTTGCCTCAGCCTCCCAAGTAGCTGGGACTACAGCCACCCGCCACAACGCCCTGCTATTTTTTGTTGCAATTGTTTTAGCAGGCCTGGGCTGGGTTCGAACCTGCCAGCCTCTGTGGTAGGTGCCCTACCCAGTGAGCTACTGGTGCCACCTAATTTTTCTATTTTTAGTAGAGACCAGACTCACTCTTGCTCAGTCTGGTCTTGAACCTGAGCTCAAGGGATCCTCCCACCTTGACCTCCCTGAGTGCTGGGATTACAGGAGTGAGCCACCATGCCTGGCCAGGATCTCCTTTTTTAAGGCAGAATAATACTTTATTGTATACATATACCCACTTGTCTTTATTTACTCCTCCTTGGGGGGACACGAGTTGTTTACATATCTTGGCTGCTGTGGATAATAAGCATTTCTTTTCTTTTCTTTTCTTTTTCTTTTTTGAGGCTAAGTCTCACTTTGTCGCCCTGGGTAGAGTGCCGTGGCCTCATAGCTCACACTAACCTCAAACTCTCAGGTCAAGCGATTCTCTTGCCTCAGCCTCCCCAGTAGCTGGGACTATAGACGCCCCCACAATTTTTAGAGACGGGGGCGGAGGGGGGTCTCACTTTGCTCAGGCTGGTCTCGAACCTGTGAGCTCAGGCAATCCACCCGCTTCAGCCTCACAGAGTACTAAGCATTATAGGCGCTCTGCCTGGGTTCTTAATATTTCACCTGTTCAGTTGCCAGAAGCTCACATCGTATGGCTCTGAATCGGGGTTTGGAAATCAAACAAAAGAGGCGAGCCAGGGCCGTTCACTTTCCCTGGGTGATCCACATGGCAGAGGTTTTCCACTTCCAGCATATAAACGGCCTTAGCCATGCTGCCAATTGTAGTCATCACCCACCAAGTTCTTGGGGTAAGGCCCGCGATGATACAATGGATGGGGACTCTGGTACGCGAGAGGCTGCTGCGAGGAAGGGGAGAGAGCGGTGAGCTGGGTGCGGAGTTGCCTAGTGGCTGAGGACACGCCCCTCCACGTGCTCACTCCCTCCTGCAGACCCAGTACCTGGCACACGGGTCTGTCACTACTGCTCAGCTGCCACTAGGGGGAGCTGAGTAGGGACTACAGGGAAGGGACCCCTGGGAAACACGGTGTCAGCCTAAGCACCCGCGGGTCCTCCAGGTCCCATCTTGTCCTGTGTGGGTGACGTCGTGGTGACCAGTTCACACGCACTCCGCAGACAGGAATGTGCACACGCCTGAAGTGGGTGTGACTGAGTTTTCACCCACCAAGTCCTGTGCTGGACTCTAAGAATGCAGTGGCAGACCCCACGTCGTCCTCCACCCGGAAGTGCTTTCGATCTAGGTAGGCAGACCGGAAACCGAGATGATTTGGTGTGACAAGTACTAGGGTGAGGGAAGATCAAGGCGCAATGGGAGCACAGGAGAGGGCGCCTAAGCCAATGTTGGGGGTCAGGAAACACTTGCCCGAGAAAAAGAATTTGACTCTTGAAGCAGTTGATTAGAAGTTGGTCAAAGATAGCCAGGCGTTGTGGTGGGTGCCTGTAGTCCCAGCTACTTGGGAGGCCGAGGCAAGAGAATCGCTTAAGCCCAAGAGTTTAACGTTGCTGTGAGCTGTGACGCAACAGCACTCTACCAAGGGTGACAAAGTGAGACTGTCTCAAAAAAAAAAAAAAAAGTTGGTTGAAGCGGGTGTGAGGAGACAAACAAACACATGAAAAAATGCTGTTTTTCACATGAACGTGCTATTCTGTCTGTGTTTCAGGCAGACAGAATAGCACGTTCTTACCAGACACATAAAAGAAAGTAGCTTGTACGTGTGCACGTGGGGTTGGAAGGATGGAGCACTGTGATGATGAATGGAACTGGTGAGACAGGTAGGGGTGACCACGTGCCTGTTGTCCTACGATACTTACTACTTGCACCATTTCCCCCCCCCCTTTTTTTTTGAGACAGAGTCACTTTATCACCCTCAGTAGAGTACTGTGGCATCATAGCTCATAGCAACCTCAAACTCCTGGGCTTAAGTGATTCTCTTGTTTCAGCATCCACAGTAGCTAGACTACAGGCGCCCACCATAAGGCCTGGCTAGTTTTTAGAGATAGGGTCTTGCACAGGCTGGTCTTGAACTCCTAACCTCCAGCAATCTACCCGGTCTCGGCCTCCCAGAGTGCCAGGATTACAACCCTGAGTCACCCTGCCTGCCCTGCTTTTCTCTTTCAAATGTATCTTCTGTTGAAAGTGAAAGGGGTGGCTTGGTGCCTGTGGCTCAAGTTGTTAAGGCACCAGACACATACACCTAAGGTGGTGGGTTCAAATCCAGCCCGGGCCCGCCAAACAACAATAATGGCTGCAACCAAAAAATAGCCAGGCATTGTGGTGGGCGCCTGTGGTCCCAGCTACTTGGGAGGCGGAGGTAGGAGACTCGCTTGAGCCCAGGAGTTGGAGGTTGCTGTGAGCAGTGAAGCCATAGTACTCTACCCAGGGGGAAAGCTTGAGGCTCTGTCTCAAAAAAAAGAAAGTGAAAGGGGATGATAAATTATCTGGTAACACACTTGTAAGAGCTTGAACTTTAGGAGTCAAGAGGAGGCACTGAGAGCTTTCAACAGGTCATTGACAGGATGCAATTTATTTATTTATTCTTTTTATTTTTTTTAATTAAATCATAGCTGTGTACATTAATGCATTTATCGGGTACAATGTGCTGGTTTTATATACAATTTGAACTACTTTCATCAAACTGGTTAACATTGCCCTCACCTTACTTTCTTAATTATTGTGTTAAGACGTTTGTACTCTACACTTAGTAGATTTAACATGTACCCTTGTAAAATACACCATAGGTGTGGTCCCACCAATTACCCTCCCTTCACCCATCCTCTCCCCTTCCTTTCCCCTTCCCCTCCTCTTTACCCTTCATTTTGGGCTGTAGTTAGGTTATAGCTTTCATATGGAAGTGTGGGTGCTTATATATTTGTTTCATAGTAGGGCTGAGTACATTGGATACTTCTTCCATTCTTGAGATACTTTGCTAAGAAGAATATGTTCCAGCTCTATCCATGTAAACATGAAAGAGGTAAAGTCTCCATCTTTTCTAAGGCTGCATAATATTCCGTGGTGTACATATACCACGGTTTGTTAATCCATTTGTGGGTTGATGGGCACTTGGGCTTCTTCTATGACTTAGCAATTATGAATTGGGCTGCAATAAACATTCTGGTGCAAATATCTTTGTTATAAAGTGATTTTTGGTCTTCTGGATATATAGCTAGTAGAGGCATTGTAGGAGCAAATGGCAGGTCTATTTTTAGATCCTTAAATCTCCAAACTTCTTTCCAAAAGGAACGTATTAGCTTGCATTCCCACCAGCAGTGCGGAAGTGTTTCCTTTTCTCCACATTCACGCCAACATCTACAGTTTGGGGATTTTGTGATGTGGGGTAATCTTACTGGAGTTAGATGATATCTGAAAATGGTTTTGATTTACATTTCTCTGATAATTAAGGATGGTGAGCATTTTTTCATGTGTCATGTAGGCCATGCCCCTGTCTTCTTCAGAGAAGTTTCTATTCAAATCTCTTGCCCACAATGGGATGAGATCACTTGTTCTTTTTTTTTTCATTAAATCATAGCTGTGTACATTAATGCAACCATGGGGTACAATGTGCTGGTTGTATATACAATTTGAAATATTTTCATCAAACTGGTTAAGATTGCCTTTGGGGCATTTTCTTAGTTATTGTGTTTATTTATTTATTGTTGGGGATTCATAGTACAAAGATCTAGGTTACACTAATTGCATTTGTCAGGCAAAGTCCCTCATATAAATGTGTTCCTCCTCCAAGAGATGTGTCAAATACCATGACCCCATCACCTTCCTTCTCTACGCTCCCCCATTCACCCACCCCCTATGCACTACAAGGTCATTAATTGTCCTCATATCAAAATTGAGTACATTGGATTCTTGCTTCTCCATTCTTCAGATGCTTTATCAGGAAGAATGTGTTCCACCTCCATCCAAGTTAGTACAAAAGATGTATAGTCTCCATCTTTTTTAGTGGCTGAATAATATTCCATGGTATACATATACCACAGCTTGTTAATCCATTCCTGGATTGGTGAGCATTTAGGTTGTACCCACATTTTGGCAATTGTTTACTGAACTGCAATAAACAGTCTAGTGCAAGTGTCTTTATGATAAAAGTATTTTTTTTTCTTCTGGGCAGATGCCCAGTAATAGGATTGCAGGATCAAATGGGAGGTCTAGTTTGAGTTCTTTGAGGATTCTCCATACTTCCTACCAAAAAGGTTGTATTAGTTTGCAGTCCCACCAGCAATGTAAAAGTGTTCCTTTCTCTCCACATCCACAGAAGCATCTGCAGGTTTGAGGCTTTGTGATGTGGGCCATTCTCACTGGGGTTAGGTGGTAGCTCAGGGTGGTTTTGATTTGCATTTCTCTGATAATTAGGGATGATAAGCATTTTTTCATGTTTGTTAGCCATTCATCTGTCTTCTTTAGAGAAGGTTCTATTCATCTCTATCGCCCATTGATATAAGGGATTGTTGGCTCTTTTTATGTTGCTTAATTTGAGTTATCTGTAGATCCTAGTTATCAATCTTTTGTCTGATTCATAATATGCAAATATCCTTTCCCATTCTGATGACTATTTGCTTTAGTTGTCTTCTTAGCTATACAGAAGCTATTCAGTTCAATTAAGCCCAATTGGTTTATTTTTGCTGCTGTTGCAATTGCTACTGAAGTCTTCTTCATAAATTCTTTTCCCAGGCTGATACCTTCATGTGTTTCTCCCCTCATTCTTCAAGGATTTTTTTTTTTTGAGACAGAGTCTCACTTTATCACCCTCAGTAGACTGCCATGGCATCATAGCTCACATCAACCTCCAGCTCTTGGGCTTAGGTGATTCTCTTGCCTCAGCCTCCTGAGTAGCTGAGACTACAGGCGCCTGCCACACCTGGCTATTTTTTGTTGCAGTTTGGCTGGGACTGGGTTTGAACCCGCCACTCTCTGTATATGGGGCTGATGCCCTACCCACTGAGCCACAGGTGCTGCCCTGCTATTTCTTTTCTTAGGGTTTTGCAATTTTCTTTCTTTTCTTTATTCTTTCTTTCTTTTTTTTTTTTTGTTTGAGACAGAGCCTCAAGCTATCACACTGGGTAGAGTGCTGTGGTGTCACAGCTCACAGCAACTCCAACTCCTGGGCTTAAGCGATTCTCTTGCCTCAGCCTCCCAAGTAGCTGGGACTACAGGCACCCACAACAATGCCTGGCAATTTTTTGGTTGTAGTTGTCATTTTTTGGCAGCCCCGGGCTGGATTCGAACCTTCCAGCTCTGGTGTATGTGGCTGGTGCCTTAGCCATTTGAGCTACAGGCACCACCCCTGTAATTTTCTTTATAGCGGTCCTTCACCTCTTTTGTTAGATATATTCCTAGATATTTCATTTTCTTTGAAGCTACTGTGAAGGGAATTGTGTCCTTGATTAGCTTCTCATCATGGCTGTTATTGGCATATACAAAGGCTACTGATGTTTAGAGATTTATTTTATATCCTGAGACATTGCTATACATATATATATATATTTTTTTTCTGGGGCTGGATTTGAACCCATCACCTCCAGTATATGGGGCTGGCGCCCTACTCCTTTGAGCCACAGGCACCACCCCTTACTGTATTTTTTGATTACTTCCAGGAGTCTTGAGGTTGAGTCTTTAGGGTTCTCTAAGTATAAGATCATCATCAGCCAAGAGGGAGAGTTTGACCTCCTCTGCCCCCACTTGAATGCTCTCTATTTCCTTCTCTTGCCTGATTGTATTGGCTAGAACTTCCATCACTATGTTCAATATTAGTGGTGATAGAGGACAACCTTGTCTGGTTCCAGTTCTAAGTGGAAAAGCTTTCGGTTTTATTCTGTTGAGTATATTACCTGTGGGTTTGTTGTAAATGGCTTCGATCAGTTTAAGAAACGTGTCACCTATGCCTATATTCTTAAGTGTTCTAATTAGAAAAGGATGCTTAATTTTATCGAATTCTTTTTCAGCATCTATTGAGATCATACGGTCTTTGTTTTTGCTTCTGTTGATATGGTAGATTACATTTATGGACTTGCATATGTTAAACTAGCCTTGCATCTCTGGGATGAAACCTACTTGACCATGATGTCAACTTTTTTAATGAGAAGCTGTAATCTGTTGGCTATGATTTTATTGAGAATTTTTCTATCTATATTCATTAGTGAGATTGGGCTGAAGTTCTCCTTTTTAGTTGTGCCTTTTCTTGGTTTTGGTATCAGAGTGATGTTTGTCTCATAGAACATTTTGGGGAAGATTCCTTCCTCCTCAATTTTTTGGAATAGCTTCTTTAGTATAGGTATAAGCTCTTCTTTGAAGGTTTTATAGAATTCTGGTGTGAAGCCATTTGGACCAGGGCATTTTTTTGTTGTTGTTGTTGGAAGGTTTTTTTATAGTTTGTTTGATCTCAGTGCTTGAAATTGGTCTCTTCAGGAAATCTATCTCTTCATGGTTAACTCTAGGGAGAGGTCTGATTCCAAGTATTGATCCGTTTCTCCACATTGTCAAATTTCTGGGCATAGAGTTTCTTAAAGTATTCAGAGATGATCTCTTGTATCTCTGTGGCATCTGTTTTTCTTTCCCCTTTATCATTTCTGATTGAAGTTACTAGAGATTTTACTTTCTTGTTTCTAGTTAGTCTGGCCAAAGGTTTATCTATTTTGTTTATTTTTTCAAAGAACCAACTTTCTATTTCATTAATTTTCTGAATTATTTTTTTCTTTTCAATTTCATTAATCTCTAATTTAATTTTGGTTATTTCTTTTCTTCTGCTGGGTTTAGGATTAGATTGTTCTTCTTTTCCTGTTCCATAAGATGGTTTGTGATATTGTTGATGCACTCTCTTTCAAATATTTTTCAAATGTAGGCATCTAATGCAATAAATTTTCCTCTCAGGACTGTTTTAGCTGTATCCCACAAGTTTTGGTAACTTGTGTCTTCATTGTTGTTATGTTCAAGGAATTTAACTATTTCCTCTTTTATCTCTTTCTGAACCCAACTATCATTCAGCATAAGGTTAATTTCTATGCCCTCATGTGGTGATGAACGTTTTTGTTGGAGTTGAGTTCCACCTTTATAGCCTTGTGGTTCAAGAAGAGTCAAGGTATAATTTCTATTCCTTTAATTTTGCTGAGGTTTGATTTGTATCCTAGGATGTGATATATTTTGGAGTATGTGCCATGGGCTGATGAGAAAAATGTATATTCTTTTGCTTTGGGATGGTGTGTTCTGTAAATGTCTATTAATCCCATTTGTTCTAGGGTTGCATTTAAGTCCTTTGTATCTTTGTTTAACTTCTGTTTAGAGGATCTGTCCAATTCCATCTGAGGGGTGTTGA
This sequence comes from Galago senegalensis, assembly GCA_963575145.1. Lineage (NCBI taxonomy): Eukaryota > Metazoa > Chordata > Mammalia > Primates > Galagidae > Galago > Galago senegalensis. The sequence continues at coordinate 36,841 of CAUYTI010112065.1, read as the reverse complement.
AATCTCCAGCTATTATGGTGTTATTGGCTAACATATTGCTCAGACCCCTCAAGGTCTGTTTCATAAATCTGGGAGCATTTAAGTTAGGTGCATAAACATTTAAGATTAAAATGTTTTCTTGGTATATGGTTCCTCATCATTGTTGTTTGGCAGGCCCAGGCTGGGCTTGAACCCACCAGCTCCAGTGTATGTGGCTAGTGCCCTAGCCACTTGAGCTACAGGCACTGAGCCAAAACTTGGGAAGTTTTCATTTATGATAGTCTCCAGTAGGGCTTCCACACTTTCAGGACCATCTTCTTCCCCTTTAGGGATTCCTATTATTCGCAAGTTTGATCACTTCATGGAGTCTCACAGTTTTCTTTGAGGCTGTGGTGGTCTAACTGCTTCATGGTCCCTTGGATGAGTTGCTCTATTATGGTTCTTCATGGTGCCTGAATTTTTCATTTGGTTCCTCCTCATGTGTGCTTTCTTCTTGTTCACTTCCTTGTGCTCCTTTTTCTTTTTCACTTCCTCCTTTGCTTCAAGTTACCTTGTCTCAGAGTTTAGGTGATGAAGAGGTTTCTTGGTATGGGTTCAGAAGGTGGAGAAGTGTTGGAGTGATCAAGAAGAAGCAGGAGGAAAGGGGATAAAAGGAAAGAAGAAGGAATGAGTAAGAGAAAAGAAAAAGAAAGAAAGAAAAGGGGGAATAACAGAAGAAAATTGAAGAACAGGAGAGAAGGACGACAGGAAGGGAGGATGACAGTAATAGCAGAAATATTATTGTTCAGCACGATGCTAAGGCCATGCCTATAGCTCAAGGATTTTGAGGAGCTGAGCTGGGCAGGTTCTTCTAAATCAGTCACTCCTTACCAGCCTGAACACAGCCAGACTCTTCCTTTGCCAAAAATAGGAAGAGAAGAAAAAGAGCAAAAATGAAAGACAAGAAGAAAAAATTGAGTAAGGATGGAAAAAAAAGTTCTGCAATGGCACCCATAGTTCAGTGGATAGGGCGCTGGCCACATACACCCAGGCTGGCGGGTTCATAGTCAGCCCAGGCCAGCTAAACAATAATGACAACTGCAACCAAAAAATAGCTGGGTTGTGGTGGGGCCTATAGTCCCAGCTACTTGGGAGGCTGAGGCAAGAGAATTGTTTAAGCCTAAGAGTTTGAGGCTGCTGTGAGCTGTGACGCTACAGCACTCGACCGAGGGCAACAAAGTGAGACTCTGTCTCTAAAAAAAAAAAAAATTTGCAGAGTGATCTTCCTAATACTTTCTCCCTGGGGCCAACAGTTCTCCTGGCCTCCTTGAGCCAGACTACTGCTGCAGTCTACCTGCCAGACCACAGCTGTGTCACACCTGCCCTCAGCAAAGAAAGGGGGAAAAAGAAGAAAAAGAGAGAGGGGAAAAATGACAAAATATTAAAATAAGATTAGATAGGGGCAGTGCCTGTGGCTCAAAGGAGTAGGATGCTGGCTCCATATGCCGGAAGTGGCAGGTTCAAACCCAGCCCCAGCCAAAAACTGCAAAAATAAAATACAATAAGATTAGATAAAGGAAATTAAACATACCATTGAATCAAATAAAGGCGAGGGAGGGAAGATAAATTAATAAAGAAAGAAAGAAGAAAGACAACAGACAAGGAAGAAAGAACAAAAGGGGAGGTGATATCTTGGCTGATACGGAAGCACATTAAGTGGGAGAGATGATAAAAGTAGAAGAGTCTCTATCAACTGAGAGAATGCAGAGGAGTGAAACAGGCAGAGAGAAGCTAACATTTTGTAACCAAAAAACATAGGAGCTCTTGCTCTTGTTGAATGTAAAAATGGAAGTTAGGAAAAGAACCAACCAAGCAACTTAGCAAAAACAAAACCCATCTAAACAAAATTTAAAAAGCTCAAATAGCCTGTTGTAAGCAACCTCAGCAACCAATAGAGGAAGGAAAGAAAAAAATCAGCGACAACTACAAGAAAGAAAAAAGACAAAATATATATATATATAAGTATATTCATACATATGACATAGGGATTCAACTTTAGTAGGAATATATTTATGTTGCAATATACTGCATGGACACCAGGTGGCGCTATGAATGTAGGGGACGGACAACACATCTGTTAACCTCTCTCTGGTTTCCAAGCTTGGACCTGTTTCCCAGCTTAATTGTTCCAGGCGATTGCCTGATTACCTGCTCAGCACTCAGACCCTGCCAATCTGGGATTCCACAGCTCTCCAAAATTCTTCAGAGGCAGGTCTCACAGTTTCCCCCAACAGTTCCCATGGAGTGTGGGAGTCCCTGGGCTTGTGACAGGATGCAATTTAGATTTTTTTTTTTTTTGAGACAGGTTCTTGCTCTGTCACCCAGACAAAAGTACAGTGGTGGTGTCAATCATCATAGCTCACAGCAACCTCAAATTCCTGGGCTCAAGCGATCCTCCTGTGTCAGCCTCCCCAATAGCTAGGACTACAGGTGTCCACCACCAAGTCCAAGTATTTTTTTCTATTTTTAGTAGAGATGGGGTCTCACCCTTGATCAGGTTGGTCTTGAACTCCTGAGCTCAAGTGATCCTCCTGCTTCAGCCTCCCCAAATTCCAGGATTATAGGTGTGAGCCACCACACCAGGCTAAGATTTATTTATTTATTTATTTATTTATTTATTTATTTATATTTATGTGTTTTGGAGACAGAGTCTCACTTTGTTGCCCTTAGTAAAGTGCCATGGCATCATAGCTCACAGCAATCTCAAACTCTTGGGCTCAAGCAATTCTCTTGATTCAGCTTCCCAAGTAGCTGGGACTACAGGTGCCCACCACAACACTGGGCCATTTTTAGAGATGGGGTCTCACTCTGGCTCGGGCTGGTCTCAAACCTGTGAGTTCAGGCAATCCGCCTGCCTCGGCCTCCCAGAGTGCTAGATTACAGGCATGAGCCACCTCAACTGACTGGGCCAAGACTTAGATCTTAGGATAGACTGACAGTCATATGAAAAATGGATTTGGTATGGGACAAGAATAGAAGAAGGGAGACCAGTTAGGAATCTGTGCAGGTGTCCAGGTTAGAGAAGAAGGTGGCTGAGTTAAACAAAGTGCTGGTGAGATAGAGGACTGATCTTGCAGTATATCTTGGAAGAAAATTTAACAGAACTTGGAGATGTTTTGATGTGGAGATTCAAGGAGAGGGAGAAGTTAAAGGACAACTTCCCTTTTTCTAGCATGAGTGACTAGTGGATGCTGGCATTGTGGAGTATAGGAGATGATGGTGAAGTTAAGGAACTGCTACGTTTCAGGTGCCCTAAGGAATCTTACTGGGAGAACTGTATGGGCACCCTTGTAGCTAGCGGAGAGGTTATTGTTACGAGTACACTTTTGTGCAAATGGCTTGTCCAGTCATGGAGCTGATGATATGAGGCTATAGTCTAGGCCAGCCTTAAGTATCTTGGGTCTCTGAGGGACTAGAACACAGTGGGAGAGGTTACGGAATGGGAGGAAAGCTAGGGCACAATGAAGAAAGGAAAAACATATTTTAAATGTACAAGGTAAAGGCCTGGGTGAGGTGGCTCATGCCTGTAATTATAGTACTCTGGGAGGCCAAGACGGGTGGATTGCCTGAGCTCACAGGTTCAAGACCAGCCTGAGCAAGAGTGAGACCACCATCTCTAAAAATAGTCTGGCATTCTGCTGGGCGCCTGTTGTCCCAGCTACTCAGGAGGCTGAGGCAAGAGAATCTCTAGAGCCCAAGGGTTTGAGGTTGCTGTGAGCTATGATGCCCCAGCACTCTACCCAGGGTGACAAAGTGAGAATCTGTCTCAAAAATATATACATAAATAAAAATAAATGTACAAGGTAAAACTTGGGGTTATGAGATATCTAAAGGAGAAAGATAAACAGAAGCCAATAAAGAAAGTTCTAGCAGGGTGTCCAACCTCTTTTCCTTTCTGCCACACATTGGAAGGAGACTTATCTTGGGCTGCACATTAAATACACAAACACTAATGAAAGCTGATGGGCCAAAAAAAAAAGTTTGTGCATAATTTTCATGATCTGCCACCACAGAAAAGCAAAAAGTCCTCACATACTCTGTATGTGGCCCACAGGCCACAGGTTGGGTACACCATTAAGGAAAACGATGTGAGTCTTTTTAAAATTATAGACATTTGCTAACAGCATTACAGAAAATTTGGGAAGCGTGTACAAGAAACCTTACCCATAAGCTGCCACCTCATCGCAAGGCCGATCATTTTGGTGTCTTTGGGGGGTACACATGATTGAAGCTAGAGCAGCAGCAGCGGGCTAACTTCAGATAACCTAAGGTCACTGTTTAACGGGGTCAAAGGCCAGACTTCAAAGGCTGGATCAAAACCTAAGGAGGGGCCGGCACAGTGGCTTATGCCTGTAATCCTAGCACTCTGAGAGGCCAAGGCAAGTTGATTGCCTGAGCTCATGGGTTCAAGACCAGCCTGAGCAAGAAAGAGATCCTGTCTCTAAAAATAGCCAGGCATTGTGGTGGGCTCCTGTAGTCCCAGCTACTTGGGAGGCTGAGGCAAGAGAATCACTTGAGCCCAAGAGTTTGAGGTTGTGATCTATGACACCACAGTACTCTACTGAGGGCAACAAAGCAAGACTCTGTCTCAAAAGAAAAAAGAAAAAGAAGGGAGTGGCAAACAGGGACTCCTTAAAAAGGGAGGCAAGGCCTTCAAAGCCTTGTGCTTGTGCTGAAAAGAGAATCCTTATGCCTTTTTAAAAATTATTTGCATTATTTTCATTTTTTAAATTAATTAATTAATTTTTTTGAGACAGAGTCTCACTATGTCACCTTGGGTAGAATGCCGTGGTGTCATATTCATAGCAACCTCAAGCTCTTGGGTTTGAGTGATCCTCTTGCCTTGGCCTCCCGAGTAGCTGGGGTTATAGGCACCTGCCACTAAGTCCAGGTAGTTTTTCTAGTTTTATTTATGTCTATTTTTATTTTATTTTATTTATTTTTGAGACAGGGTCTCACTCTGTCACTATGGCTAGAGTGTCATGGCATCATAGGTCACAGCAATCTTAAACTCTTGGGTTCAAGTGATCCTCTTGCCTCAGCCTCCTGAGTAGCTGGGACTGCAGGCACCCTGCACAACACCTGGCTAGTTTTAGAGACAAGGTCTCACTCTTGCTCAGGCTGGCCTCAAACTCCAGAGCTCGAGCAATCTGCCTCCTTTCGCCTCCCAGAGTGCCCACATTACAGTATGAACCATGGAGCCCAGCCCCAGTTTTTTTATTTTTAGTAGAGGCAGGGTCTTGCTCTTCCTCAACTCAATCTTGAACTCCTAAGCTCAGGCAATCTTCCCCTCTCAGCCTCCCAGAGTGCTAGAACGGCAGGCATGAGCCACTGCACCTGGCTCCTTTTTTTAAATTAAATTTTATTTTAAGATAATTGTAGGTTCACATTCAGTTGTGAAAAATAACACAGAGAGCTCCCATACGGCCTTTATTCAGTTTCTCCTGGTGGTAACATCTCACGGAATTACAGTGCAATAGACAACCGGATACGCCGACACGGCCAACATATAGAACAAAGCCACCCCACTACCTTCCTGCCCCAGCCCTTCCTTAACCCCTGACAACAGCTAATCGAGTCTCCATGTTCGTAATCTTGTCATAGAAATGGAATCATACAAGCAGTTGACATTCTGGGATTGGCTTATTTCACTCAGCCTAATTCTCTGGAAATCCATTCCGCCTGTTGCAAGTATCCGTAGTCTCTCTCTCTCTCTCTCTCTTTTTTTTTAGTGCATCATTACCATGAAGTGGAAGTTGTGTCTCAGCCTATTTAGCCATTCATCCATTGAAGGACATATGTGTTTCCAGTTTTAGCTCATTAAGAATAAAACTGCTAGAGGGCTGGGGGATCACTGTGTGGACACACCTCGCGGGAGCAGGACACAATTATAAGAGGGACTTTACCTAACAAATGCAATCAGTATAACCTGGTTCTTTGTACCCTCAATGAATCCCCAACAGTAAAAAAAAAAGAATAAAACTGCTAAATGCTAGGAACATTCATGGACAAATTTTTGTGTGAACTTGTTTTTATTTCCCTGGGATAAATGCCCAGGAATTCAGTTGCCAAGTTGTGTAGTAGCTGCCTGTTTTTTTTTTTTTTAAAGAAACTGTCAAATTGTTTCTCAGTGTGACAGTATCATTTTACATCCCACCAGCAGTGTATGAATGATACACTCCTTCACATCCTACACCAGCATTTGGTGGTATTATTATTAATTTTTTTTGAGACAGAGTCTCGCTTTGTCACCCTCGGTGGAGTGCTGTAGCATCATAGCTCACAGCAATTTCAAACTCTTGGGCTCAAGCTATTCTCTTGCCTTAGCCTCCCAAGTAGCTGGGGCTACAGGTGCCCACCACAACACCTGGCTAGTTTTAGAGACAAGGACTCACTCTGGCTCAGGCTGATTTGGAAGCTGTGAGCTCAGGCAATCCACTCACTTCGGCCTCCCAGAGTGCTGGGATTACAGGCAGCAGCCACCATGCCAGGACCATCTTTTTGGATTTTATTTAAGATTTTGGTTTTAGCTGGATTCCTGAGACTTTGGTCCAACAAGGGAAGTGGGGGATGGGGTGAATCCCATTACTGCCAGCTGGGAGTAGAAGTACAGATCTTGACTCAGCCGCCATTGACAACTAGGTAGGGAGCCTTCCCATTACTTTGGGGTGGGGATAGGAGTTCTGACTCCACTGATAGGCCTCCACTAATAGCTCTTGGCTGGGAGGCCAAGAAATTCCTCTTTACTACTCCCCACATGGTCTCCCCTGATACTATATGGTCGGGAGGGTGTAGCCTTCTTACAGCTAGGTGGTGGTGAAAGTCTTTTTTTTTTTTTTAATTGAGACAGAGTCTCACTTTATCATCCTTGGTAGAGTGCTGTGGCATTATAGCTCACAGCAACCTCAAACTCTTGGGCTCAAGCGATTCTCTTGCCTCAGCCTCCCAAGTAACTGGGACTACAGGCAGCCACCACAACGCCTGGCTATTTTTTTGTTGCAGTTGTCAGTATTGTTTAGCTGGCCCAGGCTGGGTTTGAACCCACCAGCCTTGGTGTACACGGCCAGCCCCCTAACCACTGAGTATGGGCACCCCGGTGGTGAAACTGTTAACACTCCTCGAGATCTTCTCATACCACCCCAGCAAGGGCGGGAAGAGTCACTTTATTACTGCCTAGTGGAAGTCCAGCCTCCCAACATGGTCTTCACTGACACCTCTGCAGGTGGGATCTCCTTAACCACTCAGCAGGGATGAAAGTCCCAGCTCCCTACTCGATCTTCTCTGACACTCACCGTGGCAGGGGCTGTGGGGCAGAGACTTGGGTGCATCATTACATTCTGCCAAGGGTTGAAGTCTCTGGCCCCCATTCGGCCTTTGCTGGTGGGATAGGGCAACAGTTTCCCTGTGGTGTTTAGCTACAATGGAGTGATCAACATCTAAAATTCTCTATTTTGCCAGGCACAGTGGGTCACGCCTGTAATCCTAGCATTCTGGTAGGCAGAGGCAGGTGGATTGCCTGAGCTCAGGAGTTCTAGACCAGCCTAAGCAAAAGCGAGACCCCATCCCTAAAAATAGCCTGGCATAGCCGAGTGTTGTGGCAGTCGCCTGTAGTCCCAGCTACTTGGGAGGTGGAGGCAAGAGAATTACTTAAGCCCAGGAGTTTGAGGTTGCTAAGAGCTGTAATGCCAAGGCACTCTACTGAAGGCGACAAAGTGAGACTCTGTGTCTATAAATAAATAAATAATAGAAATAACCAGGCACTGTAGTGGGTGCCTGTAGTTTCAGCTACTTGGGAGGCTGAGGCAAGAGGGTGGCTTGAACCCAAGAGTTTGCTGTGAGCTATGATGCCATGGCACTCTACTGAGGGTGACAAAGTGAAATTCTATCTCCAAAAAAAAAAAGATGGAGACTTAGCATCTTTTGTATTAACCTGGATAGAGTTGGAGAACATTCTCTTTAGTAAAGTATCACAAGAATGGAAAAGGAAAATCCCATGTACTTAATACTAATATGAAGCCAGTAGATGAACGAATATACACCCACACAAGAAAAGAAAACTCGATTTAATTCATGTTGGGAAAGGGGGGGAGGTAAGAGGGGGATTGGTGTGCTCCCACTTAATGGCAAAATGTGGGGGTACATGGCATACCTCCTAGGTACAGGGCACAACTGCCACATGGACCTTACCTAACAAATGCAAGCATTGTAACCAAATTGTATCCTCATATAAACCTGAAATTTTTAAAAAAACCAGAACATTACTGACAGCCCAGAAGTCCACTCTCGTTCCCTTTCAGGCGTTATTCTCCACAGACTAGGAACCATTGCCTCTGTGGTTTTACTCTGGCTGGCTTAATAGAATGGCGCTGACAGCTTGAGATCCACTCTGTCCAGCTGAAACTCTCTTCAGACTGTCTGAGCACGTGCACATAGGCATTTGGGTTCTCGAACACATCTATCAATCTGACTCCTCTCACTCAGGCACCTTAGATTTGAACATTCTTCACAGTCCCAGGTTCAAAGTTGAATTTCATTATTTCCTGGAAGTTCAGTTTAGTGGTTAAGAACATGGGATTTGGAATCAAATCCAAGTTCAAATCCTGGCTCTACAACTTCTCAGCTGTGTCTTCCATAGAAGTATAACAACAGCACTGATCTCAGGGTAGTGTTGTGAGGGTTAAAATAAAACCACTTGGGCGGCGCCTGCGGCTCAGTAGGTAGTGCGCTGGGAGTGGCGGGTTCTAACCCGGCCCCGGTCAAACTGCAAACAAAAAAAATAGCTGGGTGTTGTGGCAGGCACCTGTAGTCCCAGCTACTTGGGAGGCTGAGGCAAGAGAATCACTTAAGCCCAAAAGCTGGAGGCTGCTGTGAGCTGTGACACCATGGCAATCTACCAAGGGCAATAAAGTGAGACTCTGTCTCTTAAAAAAAAAACAAACACTCAACCAGGTGCAGTGGTCTGTACTCCTGGCACTCTAGGAGGCTGAGGTGGGAGGATCTCTTGGAGTCACAAATTTGAGACCATTCTGAGCAACATAGCAAGACATCTCTCAAAAAATTAAAAAATTAGCCAGGCATGGTGGTGTGCACCTGTAGTCTAGCTACTTGGAAGGCTGAGACAGGGATCACTTTGCTTGAACTCAAGAATTGGAGGCTGCAGTGAGCTGTGATTATCCCATTGCACTCTAGCCTGGGTGACAGAGTAAGACCCTGTCTTTCAAAAAAAAAAAAAAAAAGCGGGGTGGGAGAAGAAGAAAAAGAAAAAAAAGAAACCCCATTACTCATGTGAAGTGCTGAGAATAGTGCTTGCTACATAACCCAGCCCTCAATCAAAGGTGTTACCATTTTTACAGTTATTAGGACTGCTGTGAATACTAAATGATGTAATTATGTAAAGTTCCTGGTAAGGTTCCTAGAGGAGCCATGAGGAGTCACTACCTTTTGTGACTTGGTTCTGGTGGGTTGGAGGGAGGGAGGGAGACGCTTCATTCAGGAGAGTCACTGTACTGGGGTGTCCTTCTCAGCTCTCACTGCCTCCCTTCATGTCCCTACTGAGAACTCTACCAGTGAAGGCCCACACGGAGCAGAAGTCAGTGCTGCTGGGAAAGCCAGCCTCTCTCCATAGGCTGAGGTCTGCTTGGCCCCCCAGCTCCCACGCTATTTTACTTCATTCTCAGTATGGCAGAGTAATTGCCCCCAGAGTGTTCCAGGCTAGGACAGCTCCATGTCCAAGCTCGGCCTCTGTGAGTCCTTTCTTCTCTCTGGCAAAATAGTGCTGGAAGCTATGGCCAGGTCTGCCTCAGTAAAGCTCCCAGCACCCCAATTTGGGGGTTACAGAGCGAGCTTGTCACTAAATGTCCAAAATGCAGTTTGAGATAACTATTTTCAAACTAGGTCACTGTGCGTTTCTCTGAGGAGAAAGGAAAGAATGTCTTGAAATTAAACATAGCTAGGGCATTACAGCTCCCCAAAGTTTGGGGATCGGCTCCCGTAATAATTGAATGTAATTTATGAACTCCTGATCTGCCTTGCAAGAGAAATTTGCTACAGCCTCTAGATTTATGGAGTTGCCCTTCTCTCTGCAGACGGCAGAGGGCCTCATTAGCACAAACTCAATGTCACTGGCAAATATATGGGAAGGGAAGTTTGCCAAGGTTCTAGAAGCACAGTAAAACTTTGATTAACAGAAATGGGCAAGGAAATTGGCTGGTCAGCTTAATTCCCTCCAAAAAATGGATTTTCTGAGTTAATAGAGGTTGAGCAGAGCTTTCTTATTGCACCCCTCTTGGTGGCTGAAAATTCACCCAAAATTCCCAAGTCTTTTTCGCTCCCTCAGCTGATAAAAGGGATCCTGGGTAGGACTGGCAGATTTAGAAAATAAAAATACAGGATATCAGATAATAATCCTGAATTTTTGTATATTTACAAACCATAAGGCTCTGGAATATGGAAAGAAGAAGGCAGACCAGACCAGGTGCGGTGGCTCACACCTGTAATCCTAGCACTCTGAGAGGCTGAGGCAAAAGGATTGCCTGAGGTCACAGGTTCGAGACCAGCCTCAGCAAGAGCAAGACCCTCGTCTCTAAAAATAGCCAGGCATTGTGGCGGGCACCTGTAGTCCCAGCTACTTGGGAGGCTGAGAAAAGAGAATCGCTTGAGCCCAAGAGTTTGAGGTTGCTGTGAGTTATGACGCTACGGCACTCAACTGAGGGCAACAAAGTGAGACTATCTCAAAAAAAAGAAAAAGAAAAAAAGGGCTCAGCTCCTGTTGCCCAATGGTTAGGGCATCAGCCACATGCACCAGGGCTGGTGGGTTCGAACCCGGCCCAGGTCTGCTAAACAACAATGACAACAACAAAAACAACAACAAAATAGCTGGGTGTTGTGGCAGACACCTATAGTTGCAGCTACTTGGGAGGCTGAGGCAAGAGAATTACTTAAGCCCAAGAGATTGAGGTTGCTGTGAGCTGTGATGCCACAGCACTTGACTGAGGGTGAGAAAAGTGAGACTCTCTCTCAAAAAAAAAAAAAAAGAAGAAGAAGAAGAAGGAGAAGGAGGAGGCAATAAGGGATCTCAGAACCTGAGGCACAGCACAGTGGCAAGTTCCCTGGGTTTTCTTTTTGCTTCTTTATCCCAGGCTGGATGCTAGAAAGGCTGGCAACCTAGAAATGCCAATGGGCACAGACGAATAAGGCACTAGCAAAATCCAGCTCTCTCCAGGCAAGGGCTCAGGAAAGAAGCAGCCTAGCAAGACAAACATTTTAGACAATAGCCAAGCACCACAAAGAAAACTGGCCCCGTCCCACTCATGCCAGAGATAACCAAGCGGGAAGGCAAACTGTAGAAAGCAGTGTTCCCAAATCTCTCACCAAGGTTTCAGAAAAGGTCTAGTATGGAGCCAGGATTTTCATTGCCACCAGGCAGTCATGAGCCCGTGCAACATTTGGGACATACTTGTACTAAAAATTTCTTTGTTGGGCAGTGCCTGTGGCTAAAAGGAGTAGGGCGCCAGGCCCCATATGCCAGAGGTGGTGAGTTCAAAACCAGCCCTGGCCAAAAACTGCAAAAAAAAAAAAATTATTTGTTTTTTTTCTAAAATTTAAATTGTTTTAGCTTTTTTTTTTTTTCAGGGACCAGCAGGCAAAATGAGATTTATTTTATTTATATTTATTTATTATCTGGTTTTCTTTGGGGGGGGGACAGAGTCTCACTCTTTTACCTTTTGTAGAGCACTGTGGTGCCATAGATCACAGCAACCTCAGACTCTTGGGCTCAAGTGATCTTCCTGCCTCAGCCTCCCAAGTAGTTGGGACTACAGGCACCCACCACAACGCCCAGCTATATTTTTAGAGATGTGGTTGCTTTCTTTCTCAGGCTGGTCTCCAACTCTTAAGCTCAGGCAATCCACTCACCTCGGCCTCCCAAAGTGCTAGGATTACAGATGTGAGCCACTGAGCCTGGCCTTATTTCTTTCTTTCTTTCTTTCTTTATTTATTTATTTCTGAGACAGAGTGTCACTCTGTCTCCCTGGGTAGAGTGTGTGACATCACAGCTCACGGCAACCTCAAACTCCTGGGCTCAAGCAAGTCTCTTGCCTCAACCTCCTGAGTAGCTACCACACTTGTTTAAGAATGAGATTTAAGCTGGGTGCAGTGGCTCATGCCTGTGGTCATAGCACTCTGGGAGACCGAGGTGGGTGGATTGCTTGAGCTCAGAAGTTCAAGAACAGACTGATCAAAGTCAGACCCCGTCTCTAAAAAAGAAATAACCAGGTGTTGTGGCAGATGCCTGTAGTCCCAGTTACTTGGGAGGCTGAAGCATGCCACTCTATTGAGGGCAGCAAAGTGAGACTCTGTCTTTAAAAAAATGATAATGAAATTTAAATTGGACCCCACATCCTGGTTTTTATCTGCCTGCCCTAACTTCGGGTGAATCTTGATTTTCTGACTGCCATCTGGCCACTGTCAGGGCTGTTTGTCTGAACAACAGTGGTCACACCCCCACGCCCAGGCCAGGAGAGGGGAGTAAAGTTAAACAGGCCCACCAGAGTGGGAGGGTAGTTCACAGGGAGTCCCCCTACTTACAACCACTTTCTCAAATTCCTCATCACTGCTTGTTTTCCTCCTGGTTGCTCATTTCTCTACAAACCAATTGCAGAAGAAAAATAAGCAGTGTAACTCACGTGTTTTCTGTTTTCTCGAAGGAAACCGAGTGGATTGTCTATTAAGGCAGATTTGTCTCACAGGACTATTATGTGGATTAGATAAAAGAATGTAGATGAGAACCATTAGCAGCCAGGAGTTGCTCCTGAAATGTTACTTTCCTTCTTTCCTGAAACATCAAGGATAACTTTCAGATATCCTCAGCCTGGCTGTGGCTCAGAGATAAAATCCAGCTGAACTTCTAACCTCTAAATTCCATTATTATTTTAGTAACCAATGCTCTTATTGAAAAAAAAAATAAACTATGGTTAACAAAAATGCAGGCAGCACAAAATGGTATATGATGAAAAGGAAGTTACTCTCCTATCCCAAACCACAGTCCTCCACTTCCTCTCCCTAGAGGCCATGACTGCTACCAATTTATTCTTCCAGATGAGTTCTATGCATATGTATGCCTATATATAACCGTCTTTTTTTCCCACCAGTGTGAGCCTACTAGATACACTGCTTTGCACCTTCACACACTATTTTTAGCTCCTAATTGCCCGGCTACAGTGGGATTTAGGCAGTTGATCCTGGGGGTCCTTATGAGAAACAGCCCTTTGAAACTTGTTGCTACCGCTCTTGCAAGGATGTTGTCAAGGATGTTGCTCATTGTATCCCACAGCATCCTCTCTGAGGACCCCCGGGGGGAATTCCTGTCTGATCTTAGTGCTGAAAACAGTTACCCTTCTGAGCAACTTGTTTGTTTTTATCTCCTGGACATTGTGAATTGTGTAACGACAAGGTTTCCCCTTTCCTGTTAGCTGCTAGAAAGCTTAGAGCCAGCTTTCTGGGCCACTCTGCACGGGAGCAGAGGTTTTCATGGTTTGCAGCCTTCTGCTTGGCTGGACTTTGTGCCCACCTTCTCTTCTTTTTCTTTCTCTCTCTCTCTTCTCTCTCCTCTCTCCTCTCTGTCTCTCTCTCTCTCTCTCTCTCTTTTGAGACAGAGCCTCACTCAGCCTCACCCTCAGTTGAGTGCTGTGGCCTCATAGCTCACAGCAACCTCAAGCTCTTGGGCTAAAGCAATCCTCTTGCTTCAACCTCCCAAGTGGCCAGGACTACAGGCACCTAACACAACACATGGATATTTTTAGAGACAGGTTCTTGCTCTTGCTCAGGCTGCTCTCAAAACCGTGAACTCAGGCAATCCACCTGCCTCAGCCTCCCAGAGTGCTAGGATTAGGGGCGTGAATCACCATGCCTGGCCCCCTCCCTTGTTTCTCTAGCTTGAATTTATACTATCTTGACATATTTTGTGTGCCCTTATAAAAGATTCCTGAAATCATTCTGAGAAAAGTTTGGAATAATTAAATAACTGCCTGACTCGGCTCACTCACTACCTCTAACCTGTGCCAACCTATCCCTGAAACCTATAATATCTTTGGTGGTGCTTCCCTCTGGCGGTGTGGCAATTACTCTCCCCTCAGACCTTTCAACCTTTCATCTCAGCTGGCCCTCATTACTCTTCGGCTTTGGGAGACCTCTCTTGCTTGTCATTGCCCCTGACCCTCACCTCCATATGCATTGTATGCAGCCTAATGTGAATCATTGTAGGACTGAAAACTTGGGCCCTTGGCTTCATATCATGGCTCTCCCCCATCCACCTAAGGTTCCAGCTTGCAGACAGGTCTGTGTTGGATAACGCAAGTAGTGTGTGTTATAAGAACAGAGCCAGCTTTCCAGACAAAGCTGGGCGAAGCTCCTGGGGAAGATGGTGAGACAATGAAATGAGGTATTCCACAGAGGAGATGGATTCTTTCAAAGGGAGCTGCATCCAAGGGCAGCTCACCTTGTTTTCAAGGTAAAGGGCTTCCTAGAGTCTGAAGGGCCAGGAAGGCAGAGTGGTCCCTGGAAAAGATCACAAGGTCCTACAGAAAACTTGGGAGGCCTGAGTGGAGTCTGTTCCCAGACCTGCCCCCAAGTGGCTAGGCAACAGCAGGAAAGTCCTGTCTGCTCCCTGGGCCTTAGTTTTCTAACTCATAAAGATAAAAAATTAGCTTAGATGAGCCAGCTTTGACAGCTCACAGCTATATGCTTCCTCCCTCTTTCTTTATGGCCTCCATCTGCTCTCACCTGTGTACCCCTGCCCTGCCACGCCACAGGGAGATAGGTAGCCGTGGTTTCCCAGCCTCAGTGCGTCAGGCTACAGATCTAAACAGATCTGCTTAGCAGATCTAGTTGGTTCTGTTCCTGCTGGAGGAGATTGCTTATCCCCTCTTGGCTGCTGCAGGTCTGCCTATGCTGGGTTTGCTAAAGACACTTATACTCCTTTACCATGGAAGGAGGTTCCTGCAATCATCCACCTTCCAAACTGGCAAAGATGTTCCTATATATAGACTGGCGTAGTCTGGATTCAAGTTTAACATCATGAAAAATTCAAGAGAAACCCAGCTGGAAGGTCTGATAGGCCCACTGTTCAGCTAGTTGTGTGGTCACTTTCTAAAGAGATAGGGTCTCACTATGTTCTCCAGGCTGGAGTTCGGTGGCTATTCACAGGCACAATCATGGTATGCCAAAGCCTTGGTCTCTTGGGCTCAAGTGATCCTTTTGCTGTAAGTCCCCTGAGTATCTGGGACTATAAACACATACCACCATGCCTGCCTACTTTTTAGAAATGTATTTTTTCGAGACAGGGGTATTGCTATTGTTGCCCAGGCTGGTCTTAAACTCCTGGCCTCAAGTGATCCTCCTGCCTTGGCCTCCCAAAGTGCTGGGACTACAGGTGTGAGCCACCATGCCTGGCCTGTATTTCCTTTTGCTGTATTGGCAGCATCATCCATTTCCCACTGCAGCAACATGACTGGTAGATAGAATAAGTTGTAATAAATGTCATTTCACTGGAGTCCTGATCAGTCCCAGGTGAGCTGAAAGTGCTCAGAAGTTAATAGTGGCCTTTTTCTGTGGAGCGGCTATTCTGGGTTTTAAATATATATTTAAATATATAGCATATATTAATATATAATTAAACATTTAAATATATAACACACTAATACAAATACATAATAAATACACGTTTAAGTATAGAAGTATACATTTAATTCAGAAACCCTTCAAACATACAGAAAAGTACAGAGACAATAGCTGATTTCTAATAATTCATATTTAGCAGATATAATTGTAAACTAGCCCTGTTCAAAACTTTTTAAAATTACATACATATATATTTATTCTTTTATATTCTTAACAAGAATACCATTTGGTTAACTGTAGTATTTGTTACAATTACAAAGGACAAACAAGGTGTTTTTGAAAGTTGAAAACTAAAGCTGATAGTCAAAAGTGTCCTAGGCAAATACAAACTGATTCTTGAAGATAAGTAGAGTGAAATTATGTCATTAACCTGACCAAGGAGCAGTGAAAATACCACTTCTTACAGGGCTGCGGGGGCTTGTGTTGGAGCATTTTATGAAAAAATGGGAAGAATGTTGGGTAGTGCTTTTCCAGAAACAGTAAATAATCTTTTGAAATCTCTGGAAAGTGCAGAGGTAAATTTTACAACGAATACTATTTGAATATTTGGCTTGTGGCAAGCGTTAGATGTCAATTAAAAATGTTTGCTTTTTTCTGTTACGATAGTACCCCTATTGCTTATTAAAGAGGTCATTTCAAATTATTACTTGCCCCCTTTTTTCATGCGCATTGCCTTATTTTTCACAAGGTAAGAAAAGAATGCTTTTCCTTGACAATGAATAGATTTGTCTATTTTTTTAATTTTTTAGCCTATGGTTATTGTATATTGACATTTGTTGTTCAAAACTCTTTAGATAGATTAACGCATTCTTCACACCAACCCGGTGAAATTGCTACCATTATAATAAACACCTATGTAGCCATGATCCAGATTTAATGATTGTTCATTTTTTGCCATATTTGTCTTCAAACTTTTTTTTTAAGGAAGAGAGAAAACGTTGTAGAAACAGTTAACATTCGCTCCATCCCTTTCCTCTCTACACTCTCTATTGGCAGCCATTATCCTGCAGTTGGAGGTTGGAAAGGGTCCTTATTTTATGCCTTTACCACACAGTGTATATCTATAAATATTATACAATATTGATTTCTGGGAATTTTAAAATTTTACACAAATGGTGTCATGCTGTACACTTTTCTTTTCTCTTCTTTCTTTCTTTTTTTTTTTGAGACGGAGTCTCACCATGTCACCCTGGGTAGAGTGCCATGGCATCACAGCTCACAGCAACCTCAAACTCTTGGGCCTAAGCAATTCTCTTCCTCCAGCCTTCCAAGAAGCTGGGACTATGGGTGCCCGCCTCAATGCCTGGCTATTTTTTTGGTTGTAGTTGTCATTATTGTTTGGCAGGCCTGGGCTGGATTTGAACCTGCCAGCTCTGATGTATGTGGCTGGCACCCTAGCTGCTGAGCTACAGGTGCCGAGCCCTTTTCTTTTCTTTTAGAGATGAGATCTCACTCTGTTGTTCAGGCTGGAGTGCAGAAACCTGATCATAGCTCACTGCAGCCTTCTGGGCTCAAGTGATCCTCCTGCCTCAGCCTCCTGAGTAGCTATGGCTACAGGTACATGCACCACACATGGGTAATTTTTCAAACTCTTTTTTTTTTTAATTGAGTGTGAGACATTGTGAAAATAGGGCTATGTTAGAAAATAGAATAGGCAGGACTTGATGGTGGATTGGGTATGGGAGGTGGGCCAGAGCATGCCAAGAATGTCTTGACTTCTAGGTCTCTACTTAGAGACACTGGTTGAGCATCATTTCCTGAGGTGAGAAAAATCTGCTTTGGGCAAAAATCTGAGTTCAGTTTTGGCCAGATTGGTTTGGGATATTGATGAGAGATCCAAGTGGAAAAGCCAAGTGGTTGGCTGGATGAGTGTGGGGTTGCAAGAGAAGGGAAGAGTAGCACCAGAGAGTTGGGATTCGAGACTGCCTGAGAACTGAGTGCACGCAGAGAAGAGGAGGGATCTGGGGACTAAGCTCTGGGGCACTCCACTGATTAAAGTTCAGAAAGATGAGAAGGGCCCAGCACTGGAGACTGAGAAGGGACATCCAGTGAGAGAGGAAAGCCAGGCAAGTATGGAGAAGTCCCAAATACCAAAAGAGAAAGGAATTTCAAGAAGGAGTAAGTGGCAGCACCGGTATCTCAGTAGGTAGGGCACCACCACAAACACTGAGGCTGGTGGGCTCAAGCCCAGCTCAGGCCTGCTAAACAACAATGACAACTGCAACAAAAAAATAGCAGGGTGTTGTGGCAGGTGCCTGTAGTCCCAGCTACTTTAGAGGCTGAGACAAGAGAATCACTTAAGCCCAAGAGTTGGAGGTTGCTGCAAGCTGTAATGCCATGGCACTCTACCAAGGGTGACACAGTGAGATTCTGTCTCAAAAAAGAAGACGAAGAAGAAAGAGTGAATGATCAATGGGACAGATGGTGCTGAGAAGCTTGGCAAGTTGAGGACAGGAGGTTGACCATTGGGGTTGGTAAATTGGAGGAAGCCAGGGACCCTGACAAGAACAGTTTTGGTGAAGTGGTAGGGATGGAAGATAGATAGGAATGGATTGAAAAAGGAACAGATTAAAAAAGAGTGAATGGGAAGGGAGACATTGGATCATGTGTACAGACAATAACAGTTGTGTTTTGTTTTAGAAAGGAGGGTGGAAATATGTTCAGATTGAGGCAGGTTGAATCTGAGGTGCCTGTAAGACAGCCAGGCAGAGTGTTCAGTTAGGCAGATGGATATACAGGCCTGGAGCGCAGGATAAACGTCTGGGCTGTAGGGTGGCACCTGTGTCTCAGTGGGTAGGGTGCCAGCCCCATATACCGAGGGTGGTGGGTTCAAACCCGGCTCTGGCCAAACTGCAGCAAAAAATAGCTGAGTATTATGGCAGGTGCCTATAGTCCCATCTACTCAGGAGGCTGAGGCAAGAGAATTGCCTAAGCCCAAGAGTTGGAGGTTGCTGTGAGCTGTGATGTCATGGCACTCTACCAAGGGCAACAAAGTGAGACTCTGTTTCTAAAAAAAAAAAATCTGGGCTGTGTATATAGGTTTCTATATCAATCATTCAATAATTAATCACTGAAGCTCAGCGGACTGATGACTTGGAAGGAAGATGGTTAAGGAGATGAGTAAAAATACAAATAGTTTGGTGGATGAGGGCAGGTCGAAAGTTGAGGAAGGAAATTCCTGGTTGGTGCCCCGATAAGGAGCTAGTTAGCTTGGCTCTGTCCTGAAGGACATAAAGCTGGTGCACAAAAGCCTGGTGAGAAGAACTCTTGAGACTCAAGGATGTGCAGAAATTTGAAGTATTATGGTGAATATGACTCTAGATGAGATCTAATTGTTGAGATACAGTCTTACTATGTCACTCTCAGTAGAGTGCGATGGCATCACAGCTCACAGCAACCTCAAACTCTTGGGCTTAAGCAATTCTCTTGCCTCAGCCTCCCAAGTAACTGGGACTACAGGCACCCACCACTACCCCAAGCTATTTTTTTTTTTGTAATTGCCATTGTTGTTTAGCATGCCCAGACTGGGTTCAAGCCCGCCAACCCTGGTGTATGTAGCTGGCACCCTAACCACTGAGCTATGGGTGCCGAGCCTAATTGTTGACATTTTATCATTTGGAAACTGATTGTATGAATGAGGTTATGCACTATAGCAAGATACAAAATTAACCACTCGAGTTTTAAAAGAAAATGTACAGGCTGGGTGTTGGTGGCGCATGCCAATAATCCCAGCAGTGTGGGAGGCCAAAGCAGGAGGATTGCTTGAGGCTTGGCATTTGAGATCAGCCAGGGCAACATAGTGATATTTCACCTCTAAAAAAATAAATAGGTTCGGCACCTGTAGCTCAGTGGCTAGGGTGTCAGCCACATACACTGGAACTGGCAGGTTTGAATCCAGCCTGGGCCAGCTAACCAACGACAACTACAACCAAAAAATAGCCGGGCTTTGTGGCGGGTGCCTGTAGTCCCAGCTACTTGGGAGGCTGAGGCAAGAGAATCACTTAAGCCCAAGAGTTTGAGGTTGCTCTGAGCTGTGATGCCACAGCACTCTACTGAGGGCAACATAGTGAGACTCTGCCTCAAAAATAAATAAATAAAAATAGCTGGGTGCCTGGAGCTCAATGGTTAGGGCACTGGCCACATGCTCCTGGGCTGGTGGTTTCAAACCTGGCCCGGGCCTGCTAAACAACAACAACAAAAAATAGCCAGGTGTTGTGGCGGGTGCCTGTAGTCCCAGCTACTAGGGAGGCTGAGGCAAGAGAATCGCTTAAGCCCAAGTGTTTGAGGTTGCTGTGAGCTGTGAGGGTGACAAAATGATACACACCCAACTGTCCACAATAGGAGTTTTCAAGTGTGTGTGTGGGTGGTGATTTTTTTTTTATCAAAACATTGGAGCTTTAAAAACAATGTTTTAAAAAACAAAAACAAACCTTTTTGACCCAGGTAAAAATGGCGGTATTCTATTTGAAGAGGGGGGTGAATCCCACAGCCCCGTCCACTCAGTGTACTCCTTGCTCCTTCCTCCACTGTCACCTCCAGCAGGTACTGGGATAGCTTCCCAGAAGCAGTTCCGTGGATCTTTAGTGCGCTGGGGAACTCAGCTGGAAAACCTGCAGGATAAAGTCCAAACTCCAACAAAATGGAGAAAACAATAATAGCAAATCACTTCCCCACCTTCTGAGTCCTGCCTCCCTGGCCTTCTTGCATCTTGGTGCCTCACTCCTTAAGCTTCAGCTACAGCCAGCCTCTGGCACCTCCCTCAACACCCTGGCAGTTTGAGACCTTCGTGCACAGGCTTCCTGTTCCCTGGGGAAGTGCCCTGTCTTCCTCACAGGCCTTAGTCCAACAAACTGCTCTTTCTGGAGTTAACACTAAAGTCAGGGATATCTCTGGGAAGTATTCTCTGATTCTGCCAGCACGATTTGGGGTTGGGGGAGCGACTTCTCCTCAGAGTACTAGGAGCATTGCATTATCTGGGCCTGGGGGCCTCCCGGGTAGTCATCTTTGTTTATCTCTGTATGCCACAGTGCCTGGTTTGTAACAGGTGCCCAATCAATGTTTGGAGAATGGCCCAGTAGACTAAAGTGATGGGCTTGACCCTATTAATAGACCCTATTAATAAGGCGCTTTAACAAACAGGACAAACAAGATAGGGCTATCTTTGCTGATAAGCATGAAATGTACTGAGTCTGGTTTCTTCCTTCGCAGCCTTGGAAGACATAAACAACATAGCCCTTCTGTGGCAGGTTCCTGAAGGGGAAGAGAGGTTTCTGGAAGCCAGCTGCTGGTGGCAGCCTTCCTGAGCTGTGCTTGGTCTGAGTGGGACCCCAACAGGACCTCAGATTGTCTATTGCACAGTGGCTACAATGTGCTGGGCTGGAGGAGTGAGGAGAACAAGCTCTATTTTCTCTAGATTGTCTTCACTAACTTCATAAAGGTATTTTACAGAAGAAGAGGGGGTGTTGGCCCGCAAAGACTATCAACACAGTGGCAGGGGGGTAGGCAGGAGGAGTGGCAAGGGAATTCTATAAGCGCAACACCAATTCTCCCTGAAAACATACTGAGGTGGCATTCACTATCTTCTTGATGGTTTTTGTCAGAGACACTGAGGGGCAGAAAGAGGACTTACCAATAACAGCTCTTATGTATGTATGTATGTATGTATTTTTTGAGACAGAATCTCACTTTGTCACCCTCAGTAGAGTGCCATAGCGTCACAGCTCACAGCAACCTCTAACTCTTGGGCACAAGTGATTCTCTGGTCTCAGCCTCCCGAGTAGCTGGGACTACATGTGCCTGGCACAATGCCTGGCTGTTTTTAGAGACAGGGTCTCACTCTAGCTCAGGCTGGTCTCCAACTTGTAAGCTCAGGTAATCCGCCCACCTTGGCCTCCCCTTAGTGCTGGGATTACAGGCATGAGCCACTGTGCTGGGCCTCAGCCCTTATTTATTTAGCATTTACTATACACTAGGCATTGACTGGTGGCTTTGTGTATATCATTTAATTCCTCATAATCCCTTGAGATAGATACTATTGTTAACACCCCCATTTTACAGATGGACGAACAAAGGCATGACAAAGTCAAGTAGGCTGCTTAGGGTTTACACAAGGAGTGAGCCATGATTCAAACCCTGGCAGTTGGCTTCAGAGCATTGTCCTTAATCACCGCACCGCCCTGTCTCCTACTTGTTTTACAAAGGCTATTGTAACTGTGGACGTGGCCATTGGGGAGCTGACAGAGAGGACAACCAGAGACTGACATAGTCTTCAAGAGGAGAGAATGTGACCATAAGTACACGGGTCAGAAAAATACAAAATGAAGCCCAGAGAGGCTTGTGCTGGGAATCATTGGTGATGGGGTGGGGGTAGGATGGGCGGCATGAGGTACTTTTCCTAGAGGTGCTGCCATGTGCTCTGAGACAAAGCAGAATCAGGGCAGAAAGCTGTGAAGGCAGGTTTCCTCAAGCACGTCCAGGCCACTAGGCTACCTCAGGGAATGTGCAAATGGCTCCAACATCCACTCCTAGGGATATCCTCAAAAGGATTGAAAGCAGGGACGCAGACAGGTACTTGTACACTAACGTCCACAGCAGCATCATTCACAATAGCCAAAAGGTGGAAAACAACCCAAGTGTCCATCAGTGGACGGATGCATAAACAACATGTGGAATATACATGTAGTGGAAGATCGCTCAGCCTTAAAAAGGAATAAAGCTCCGACACATGCTACAACACGGATGAACCTTGACAATGACTGGAAGTAAAATGAGCCAGACATAAAGGGACAAATATTGTATGATTCCACTTACCTGAGGGATTTAGAGAAGTCAAATTCCCAGAGACAGAAAGAAGAATGGTGGTTGGTTACTGGGGCGGGGGAAGTGAGAATGAGGAGAGTTACTGTTCAGTGGGCACAGTTTCAGTTTGGTAGGACGAAAAGAGTTCTGGCGATGGAGGTAGGGACAGTTGTAGAATAATTGAGTGGACTTAATGCCACTGAATTATACACTTAAAATGGTCAAAAACGGGGAAAAATGTAAAAGGTTAAAATGGTTAAAAAAATTTAAAACATCATGAAAACCAAAGCAAACAAAACACCCCTAGCAGAGACTTGATCCACTGAGCTTGCCGCTGACACAGAATGGTGGTGGAGTTTGAGGTCCAAAGGACAGGGAGCCCTCAGATGGCAGAAATTTGTTGCCTGGACAGGTGGTGCAGTGAGCATGTATTAGCTGAAGAGGGTGTAAGAGAGCTCTGGGACCGTGAGTGTCCTCACCCGCCCCTTCTCCCTCCTCCCCACCCTCCTCTGTGTGTGTGTGTGTGTGAGAGAGAGAGAGAGAGAGAGAGAGAGAGAGAGAGAGATGGAGAGGGAGAAGGAGAAGAAGGAGAAGAAAGAAGGAGAAGAAGAGAAGAGAGACCCCATCCCACTCCAGAGCAGACATTGAGTGCCAGCCCAGCAGAAGCAGCTGGGTGTGGCCTGACTCCCAGGGAGTCCTGGGGAATCCCTGTAACTGAGCAAAGGTTGCTTCTGCCTCTCCCAGCTGCTCCAGAAAGCATGTCCACTCATCCCAGGTCCAAAGTAGCCTATTCTCCTGTGAAAAGATTGACAGGAGGTGCTCGGGATTGCCCTGGGGGAAAAGGAGGCAGCGTGGTACAATCCCGTGGACAGATCACGGACTCCACTGCAGCAGTCTTGACTTGGAATCCGAATTCTCCCACTTGGTAGTATATGACCTCAGGCACAGTATTTAACCTCTCTGTGCTTCAGTTTCCTTGGTAGCAAAATGTGGTACAGGGACCTAACTCAAATTTGCTGTGAGAATTCAATGAGATATGTAAAGTGCTTACAACAGTGTCTGCATGTGTGAGTGTGAAATTAGTCTCAGTGAGGATTATTGCACAACGTGGTTGTGATGATTAAGTGGGAAAGGTTGAAAGTGCCCAGTGCCATATGGGCCCTCAATGGGTGGTAGCTAATAATAATGATGCTAATAATAACAATTAAGGTGCAGAGGCCTGGGAACCTAGCAGTCAGAGTGATGGCCAGAGAAATGTGGGGATGCCAAGTGTTGGTAGAGAAGGAATAGTTATGTCTCAGGGTCTCTGGAGGAAGACAGGATGACCAATCCCTAGAGAGCAGTGCCTGGCACCCCCCCTCCCCAGGTCTGGCACCCCCCTCCCCAGGTCATTGCTCTGTGGCGCAGACAGCTAGCTATTCAGGAAGGCATGGGAAGGGAAGAACCAGCAGTAGACAGTCAGCAACTATTGGCCTTCCATGCGTGGGATGCCTTTGGGGAAGGGGAAAGGGCTGGTCCATCTCAGAGTCTCCAGGGACTAGCTGTACAGTAACAGCCTTTTTTTAAAAATTATTCTTCCTCTCTTGGTGTCAAGCTTGTTTTTGTGGCTGGAGAGGAAAGGCATGGGCGGGGCTCCACTGCACAGCACCCGGAACCACAAACCCGCCCCCAGAGTGAGGGTACAGAATGTACCCAGACTGCAAACCACACCCTTGTGGCTTGGGGAGGCCCCTGGGGCGGGCTAGGGAACTGTCACACTGCATTGTTTGAGAGCCCTGCACCTAGCAACCGCCTGGGATCCTGCAGCGCTCAGATAATCAGATGTCCTAAGGGGCCTGGACTGAGTTAAAAGACCTCCTGGCAAAGGGTCCCCCAGGACTAAGGATCCCTCTGATCTGAAGCGAGGTCCATGGACCCCTGATACCCTCTTGAGACAAGATTAGGTCTGGAGCTAGCCTAAGAGAGCTTCCAGCTTAAGGCCACTAAGAGGGGACACAGCCAACTACAGCCAGACCCTTCTCCACCCCAGACCAATTTAGGGGAACAGATTCTGTCTCCCTTCACCTGTCTCCACGATCCTGCAGGAGGCCTAACTAGGGTTTCCAGAGCAGTGAAGGAAGGGAGCCAAATGGGACCTTTGGGGAGGGTGGAGACAGTTTCCTGAAGCCTAAAGTGACTTGAAAATGAAAGAAGGTTGAGAGGAGCCCAAACCTACACTAAACAGGAGAGGGATTTCCAATCAGATGAGCTGGAGGAAGACAGTCCTGTGAAACTAGGATGAAATTAAGCAGGGACAAGTGTAAGGGGTTTGTTAGTGACAAAACCTAACGGCATAATTTGGCTCAACACAAATAACCAAGAAAAACACCAAGTGAAGGAGGGAGGTGACCACAAGCTGAATATGAATCAGTGTCAAAATAAAGCACAACTCACTTATGTAGACCACATTTTCCAAACCAAAGATCAGGACCCATGTTTGACAAGGATGAGTGTACTTATGGGAAAACAAGCCGGAACATTTGAAATTGACACTCTCCCCAGCAAGCATGGCTCTGTAACAGCCAAAGAGTTTTCCTCAGAGAGCTCTGTCCACAATCTAGGAAAAACGATGAAGATTCAGAATAGAAAGAAGAAGGAAATGAAAGATGAGGCTTCGGGGCAGAGACTGGTAAAGTAGAGGCAGTGTGGTGAGGTAGAAAGAGCTTGGGCTTTGCCACTTAGTGACGTTGCAACATCAGGAAACTTGCTTAACCTCTCTGAGCTCCAGTTTCTTTGTCCTTAAAGTTGGGATAATAATAGCTGCCATAAAGGTTGTTGCGAAGATTTAAGTGATTCAGAAAATACAAAGCACCAAACACATAGTAGGTCCTTAAGACAAATTTGGATGTGGGTATGGAGAAGGGAGGAATAAGACGACGTGGGAGGGTTCTATGAGAAAGCTACTAAAGCAGTTGTTTCCCCATATTCATGGGAACTGGAACAAAAAGTAGCAGACTATGGCTGGAGTGGGAAGGATTGGGATGGGTGTGGGTAAGAACCTAGTGACCATCAGAAGTTGCAAACCTGCAGCTAATGAACTAAATCCAGCTGTTGGGCAGGTTTTGTTTGACTCAGTGTTTTCTGAAAATTGGATTAAGTTCCCCACCTTTTAAAAAGTGCAAGATTTCACATAAAAATACAGATTTGGGGGCTTCTCTGGAGAAAAAGCAGATAATCTAGCAACTCTGGACCCTCGTGACCACATGACAATTGTGGCAGAGGAATGAAGGTTGCTTGCTTTAGGTCTCGCGTGCCACCCATGCTTCTCAAACTGTGTGTAGATGCTAATATTCAGAAGTGGCAAATCCATACAGATAGAACAGCAGTGATTACTCACGGTGGGAGGAGGAGGGAAATTGGATTTCTTTCTGGAGTGATGAAAATGGAACCAGATAGAGGTGGTGGGTACACAATATTGTGTATAACAACTGCTGAATCCTACACTTTAAAGAGGTGAATTTTCTAGCATGTGAATTACAGCTTCAGAGAGCTGTTACAGGTATTTTCAAAATGCGGATGCTGATTTAGTAGGTCTGGGGCCAGGCGGGAGAGTCTGCCTATCTGACAAGCTCCCAGGTGTGGCGCAGGCTGCCAGGACTAGCTCTGAGCAACAAGCTCGTACCCTGCTGGTTTTCAGCCTCAGCTGCACATTGGGTCTACCTGAGGAATTTTTTTAAAAAACGACTTCTGCTTAGAGCCCCTTTCCCTCCACGGATTGGGATGAGTTTGGTATGAGGTGAGGCCTGGGCATCAGGATTGCTAAAAGCTCCCCGGTGATTCTCATTTGCAGCCAAGTTTGAGAACCACGCCTACGCCCCGGCCACTTTCCCTTACCTGCCTGGGCGGGCCCTAAGGTGTTTGACCCCTGCTCTGATGTCTCCCCATGTCCCTTATTAGTGGAGCTTGTTTTGTTTGCTTGGGCAGATTTAAGTGAGGACATGTGTCAGAGGCGTTTGGAAAAATCTAAAGAACTCAACGCCCTCCCTAGTGCCTCTAGTTCCCACTCCAGCCACCCAAACTCAGAACTCGCTGGAGCCCTAGGCAGGGCAAAGTGTCCCGGCCCCGCCCTCGTCTGGCGACCGCAAGGAGGCCACATGTCCTGTACTTCCCCGCCGCCGCCGGGCAGCGTGGGGAGACATGTGCTGCCGGTCACGGGGGGAGGGGGCGCGGGGGTGGACACAGGCCAGTGATGCGGCTCAGCGTGGGCTTGGACGCCGCCTGGGAACCAACCACAGTGACTTTTGGAGTGGGACAAGAAGGACAGGGAGGGGAAGAAAGTGGGCGGGGGCGGGGGAGGAGACCTCGCCTGAGGCCTGCTGGGTAATGTACTATTGCGTGATAGCGTCTTAGAGCAGCAGCGCTGTTCAAGGTCCAGACGGGGCAAGTCATTCCAAGTGAAAAGAGGTTATAACCACAGAAAGACAGAACATTGTGTTCTGAGTGGGAGGGAGGCAGCCGGGCAAGGCCAATGGAAAGGCCCCCCCCAGCCCAGCCAGCCTTGCTTTTAAGGGACTGATACCAATTCCCAGATGTTTTAAGCATAACATCTCTATTCAGCACCCCCTCATCCTAACTACCTATTTTCCCCGTGAAATGGGCTTGAACGCAGCTGTTTGTGTCTTCCTTCTCTCAAGGGCTTGCTTTTCTTTTTTTCCTAGAGATTGGAAAGGAGTTAATGAGATTCTACCTAGAAGGTGCAGGAAAAGCTGGGAAATAAAGCTGGTGTTAAATCAAGAGCTTGATTGCTAAGACGATCCTAATTGATTTAGCACTGGGGACATTTTCACACTTGCTCGATAACTCCTCTGAGGTGCAGGGGCAAGAAAGTGCCTTTGGAGACCTGGTGTGCAGTTTGGAGAGCAAACAAACGCCTCCGGTGGAAGGTGGAAGGTTACCCTCGGGACCCACTCTCTTTGCCCCTTGGCTTTTCAGTGCGTGGAGTGAGTCCGGGCACATGGGCACCGCCAAGACAGCAGTCGAGGGTGGCAGCTACGGGCTGAACTGTGGGGGGCTGTTGCGAGGGCTAGGTGGGAGGGGATCTTTGAGCTCTTGTCCTTCCTTCCACCCAAGAGATCAGAAAGCCTGATGAAGAGGGGGCTGTGGCCCAGGGACAGGCCAGCTTTGCACAGGATTGGGGACATTCTCAGAAATCTTGGTGCCTCTGCAGATGTCTCCCCACATGGAAAAAGTGCTGACAGGACAGACTCTCAGCATCTCCTCCGCCCTGCCCGGCACAGTCAGCTTGCTCTCTGGCCCTGCCCTTTGCCCTCTGTCTCTGGCTCCTTCTTCAACAATGGCACAAGGGAGAAAAGGCAAAAGCTGAGGCATGGAGGGCGAGGGGCTCTGAATTAGGATGAGAGGCCCCCGGAGAACTGCCATCTGTGGAGCAAAGACTGAGATCCTCTGAGAAGGATCCTTGGAGAGGGCTCTGTGGTCAGGCAATGGTGGCCTGAAGGGGAGGGTCCTGAGCAGGGATCTCAGGAAAAGGAATCTGATGAGGGCTGAAAAAAACCAAGAGATGAGAGGCATAAACTCAAAGAGGAGTTAACTATAATAGCTAAAATTTGTCAAATGTACTAGTTACAAGGCTAAATGTTTACCTTTCAGGTACCTTTAGTACTACTGTTTTACACTTTGGGAGTAGAAATTCTGGCTCAGAGAGGTAAAGTAACTGGGCCAAGGTCTATAGCTAGGGAGGGGAGAGTGAGGCCTAGAACTCAGATCCATCCGAGTTTAGAGCCACTACCCTTAACCACTATACTAGGAGCCTCCCCACTGACTGCATAATGGCCTCAAAAGTTCCCCAGGAAGCTTCTGGTGACTCCATGACAGGCCCTGAGGGACCACTGTGTCCCACAGATCCTAAAGAAAAACAGCAGTGGTCTTGGAAAAATTCTAACCCTACCTTTGCAGCCTATGGGGAAAAGTCACTGCTATCAGCCTCCGGTCCCTGCCCAAACAATGTGAGGACCCGGGTGCAACAACAAGGATCACAGAATAGGGGCGGGACTTGAGCTTAGCGCAAGTCTGGGCTGGGGTGGAACAGACCACACAGAAGCAGATTCTGACTTTTTGGCTCTTACATCCCCAAGGAGGGCTAGACTTCAGCTAGGAGAATGTTCTAGATACTCCTGGCCAGCAGGGCTGAGATGGGGCATCTCTTTCATCAGCTGTGCTGAAAATCACTCCTGCACCTGTTGTCTCCCCCATGTAAACCTTTCTGTAACAGTATGCACAGGCCCATCGGCATGTTCTTTGGGGTTGCCTGGTTTCTGCCCCGGCAGGCATGTCCTTCTAGCCAGGGACAGTGATTCACCCAGCCCAGAATGCTCGCATCTGCTTGGGAGAACACTGTGTGCTCTGGACCGGTGTTGAGACCCGAGGGAAAGGGAAGTGTGCAGGACTGGCTGGTTGGAGGAAAGCCTGGGAGGGGTTTCAGCCATGGCAGCTGCTCAGACTCTTCCACAAAGCCTCACCTCCTTCCCTTGAGCAGCAGGAGGTAGTCAGGAAAGTTACAGTGAATGTGGGGGCCCAGCCCCTACCAGAGGCTGCACCCCTGCAGGCAATACCCCCATGCCTTACTCCATCAACATGCACTTGGCCTTGAGATAGCATCGTCTGATTTGGGGTGGGTTGCTCCTGAATTCCACCCTCTTCTCTATGCTCACCTCCTCTGCTATGGCTCAGGCCCCGATCCTCTGTCTCCTGAGCCACTGTCACAACCTTCACACTTCTTCCTTCTAGCAACCCATTCTCCTTGCCATTACCTGAGCCATCTTTCTTTCTTTCCTTTCCTCCCTCCCTTTTTTCCTCTCCTTCCTTCCTTCCTTCTTTCCTTTTTTGAGACAAGGTCTTGCTCTGTCACCAAGGCTGAATTTGAAGTGCTGTGGCACGATCACAGCTCACTGCAGCCTTGAACTTCTAGACTCAAGCAATCCTCCTACCTCAGCCTCCCGAGTAGCTAGGACTATAGGCGCCCACCTCTACGTCTAGCTAATTTTTTGTGGGAGATGGGTTCTCACTATGTTGCCCAGGCTTGAGCCATCTTTCTGAAAGACATACGTGATCCTGTCAGTCCTCAAGTTCAAAACCTTCTGTGACTTCTCATTATCCCAAGGGCACAGGGTAAACATTGTGGCATTCAAGACATTCACAGTTTGGTCCATCCTTGCTCTCCACCATTAGGGATGTCAGATAAAATGCAAGGGCACCCAGTTAAATTTGAATTTTAGAAACACAAATAATTTTTTAGTGTAAGTATGCCCCTTGCCTTGTGTCTCATGTTTTTATTTGCTACATCAGAAAACTCTACTGCAGCTGCATAACCAACCATTCCTACTGCTAGAGCTTTAGTTCAGGTCTTACTACTCTCTTGGATGAAATCCCTATCTTCCACCAAACTGATTTCTTGCCCCCCCTCCCAGTTCTCTGTCTTCCAAACCATTCTGCCCTCTGCCCTGAGAGGTTGCTCAGGCTACTCTCTCAATGCCATCTAAAAATGCTCTGTATATTTCCCACTCCTGTCCAAATCCTCCTGCCCTTCCCCACCCTCAGTCTCCTCTTCCATGATACTTTCTCCAAGTGCCCCCAAAACAGTCACTTCCCTCTTTTCTTGGACTCCGTGATACACCCCACTGTTCCACCTGACACTTGACTATGAATGTTTTGCCTTGCAGCTGTTGATCTGTGGCGAGTGTATCTTTTCCACTCCATTGTAAGCTTCAACAGGGCAGGCACCATGCCTTGTCTTTTCTACTCTTTCCTTCCTCCCACCATCGCACAGTGTGGCCTCAGTAAATGTATGTTGGCTGATGAGTGGATCATTCTCTCCCTCACAAGACTGTGAGCTCTCCAGTGGCAGTTTCTAGACTGAGTCTTCTGTAGTTCTGTTTGGTTTAACAAACATTTATTGAGCCAGGATCTGTCTCCAATGTGGAGGGGCTACAGAGATGAAAAGCATGGAATCCCTGTACTCAGGGAACTCACAGTCCATCTGGGAAACCAACCTATGTGGATACTTATAATGCAGTGTGACTTGATGGATAAAACCTAGGCGTGAGGTGCTTGTAGCTGTGGAAGTGGTGAGCAGAATTTGGGGACTGGGATGTTGAAGACATAGTAGAGGTGATTCCTGTTGTGGAGAGGGCATAAGGACATTCCAGTCAGGGGAGCCACAGGCACAAAGGCATGAGGGCCAGAAAAAGTGCATGGGTGTGTATTAGGGAACCATCAAAGTTCAAGAGCAGGGTCAGGGATTGGACCTCCATGAAGGACCTTGAACAGTAAAGGACCTTGAAGCCATTCAAGATTTTATTTTTGTTTGTTTGTTTGTTTGTTTGGAGACAGAATCTCAAGCTGACACCCTTGGTAGAGTGTTGTAGTGTCATAGCTCATAGCACCCTCAAACTCTTGGGCTTAAGCGATTCTCTTGCCTCAGCCTCCCAAGTAGCTGGGACTACAGGCACCTGACACAATGCCCAGCTATTTGTTGTTGTTGTTGTTGTCATTGTTATTTTAGCCGGCCCAGGGTGGGTTTGAAACCGCCAACCTCAGTGTATGTGGCTGGCGCCGTGACCACTGTGCTTTGGGCACCAAGCCCATTCAAGGTTTTTAACTGAGACTGAGCAGACTTCTATACTAAGAGGCAATCAAAGGCAAATGCCAATAACCCCATATTGTATGATTCCATTTATATGAAATGCCCAGAAAAGGCAACTCCACAAAGACAGAAAGTAGATTAGTGGTTGTCTGAGACTAGGGGTAGGAATGGGGAGAGACTTCTAATTGACATTAGGGACCTTTATGGGGCAATGGAAATGTTTTAGAATCTAATTGTGGTGATGATTATACAACTCTATGAATATACTCAAAATCATTGAATTTTACACTCAAAATGTATGAATTGTATGGTATGTAAACTATACCTTAATCAAGCCATTTAAAAATAAGAGACCATCAAATCCATCTGGCTGCAGTGTGGAAAATGGATTGGAGTGAAGTCAGCCTGAGTGCGGAGAGAGCAATGAAGACACTTCTGCAATGGTCCAGGCAAGAGTTATTGAGCTCTGGTGAGGCAGTGATGGTGACAAAGGGGTTGGAGAATAGGGGTGGGAGCCAGAAGACATTTAGGAGGTTGAATCAATGAGAGTGGGTGAATGGATTGATAGGAAGGGATAGGTAGGAGAGATAGAAGAGTCTAAGATACCACTCTGGTTTCTGGCTTTGACAGGGGGGCAGATGGTGGTATCTACCACCACATTCCACAGGGCTCAGTACAGTGTCTGGCCCTCAGCACAGTTTGTGGAATGAATACATGATTGAATGAACAAACGAAGTGCATTCACATCCCCTTCTCTCTCTCTACTACTCACTGTCACCCATAGGCCAGACCTTTGAACCTACTTGTTTCCAGCTCTGCCCATTTGGAGGTGTGGAGTGGCCTGGAGGTTCTGTTGTTCTTCAGTCACCCCCAGGGCTTTCTTCCCTTCTGGTCCAGGAACCACTTGGGCACCCAAGAGATCCTTAGCCTGGCAGGATGGGACTTGGGCATGGATGGTCACCAAGGCCCTGAGGACTCTGTTTTTTTTTCTGAGACATAGTCTCACTTGGTCACCCTTGGTAGAGTGCCATAGTGTCTTAGCTCACAGCAACCTCAAACTCTTAGGTTCAAGTGATCCCTTGTCTCGACCTCCCAAGTAGCTAGGACTACAGGCGCCCACCACAACACCCAGATATTTTTTAGAGATGAGGTCTTGCTCTTGCTCAGGCTGGTCTTGAACCTGTGAGCTCAGGCAATCCACCCACCTCGGCCTCCCAAGTGCTGGGATTACAGTGAGCCACCACACTGATTTATTTTAGAGCCACCGCATCCGATTTATTTTATCTTATTTTCCCCTGAGGACTCTTGTAATGAGTTCAGGATTCTTCTCTTATACCATTAACCTCACCCTCACCCAAACTCTGCCACTTACACACAAACCCCCTTTCTCCTGCCCAGCCACAACTCCCCTGGATCGTTGATGCTCCTGAAGTTCACAGGACCCACTGTGTGCCTAGGCTTCCACTCGAGTTCCCACTCGTGTCAGATACTGGCCAGGTCCCTTGGCTGGCAGTCCTCTCAGTGTTCTCTTTGGATCACCTGCTGCAGAACCATGGATTAAACATGCAGATGGCCACACCCCACGCCACACCCACTAGACTCGAGTCTGCAGGGCTGGCTAGGAGGAAGGCGTGGGTTCTACGTGTTTCAGTAATTCCCTGGGTGGTACCAACACCCAGTAATGTGACAGCTGCGGTGGTGGAGAGTGTGAGTGTGAACTAGGGGTGCTCATGCTCCTGACACCCCCACATGCAGCCCCTGGTGACTATTGGACGGACAGAGAGCCTTCCCCAAAATGCTTTCCTACCACGGGCATGCTTCCCTGATGTTCATCTTTCCATCAGGAAACACGCTCCCACTCTGCCACTAATCAGATTACCCTCTTGCACAATCTTCTGCCCCTCCTCCTTCCCCCACTAAATTTCCAGAGGACAATCAGTACTCAATTGCTCTTTCCTCTGTCCTCCCAGGCACTTATCACAGTCTGACTTGTATGAGAATTGCTTGTTTACATGTGAGCTGTTGAAGAGCTCAGGCCATCTGGGGAGACTAAAGCCTTTAGACTAACAGCATCTAGAGCAGGGCCTAGCATACAGTAGGTGCTCAATAGATAAAATTGAATCACTCACGAAAAGAGCAAGAAGCTCAACTAACATAAACCAAAGTCTTTTGCATTTGGCTTTGGGAGTAATCTCATTTTGAGGCCTTTCCGTGGACAAATTTGCCCTTCCAGGTTGCCTGACAGCGAGGTTAATAGGTCAACCCTGATGCTTTATAGCTCCAGAGAGGCAAGAGCACAGTGACCTTCCCTGGCTGGGGCAGGCTAAGGAGCTGTGATGCTGGCATTGTGGGCCGGCTGCCCTGGCTGGCAGGGAGCTTCATTCATTCAACTACTTTTTTTTTTTATAAGCTCCACCTACGTACCAGGCACTACACAGGTACAAAAGATAAACCAGTGAACAAGACAAACAAGATTCTGGCCCTTACAGAGCTCACAGTTTGGTGGTAGTGGTAGTGGTGGATGTTAAATAATTACAGAGAGAATTATGGTTGTGATAAGCACGATTAATAAAAAAAGAATAACCTCCAGTGAAAATGCACGTAACAGGAGGACTTGACTTAGCCTGGTGAGAGGGAGAGGAGTGGGGCTGTTGAAAGAGGGATTTCCCAAGGAAGTGACCTTGAACTGAGATCACAAGCATGACCAGGAGCTACATAGGCAAAAACCTGGAGGGAGAGAATCCCAGGCAGAGGGTATAGCTATGTGGGGACTCAAGGAAGTTCCAAGCATGGCACTGTGTGTGTGTAACATCCAAGAATGTTGATGTGGCTGGAACAGAAGGAGTGAGGGGATGAGAAGCAAGAGGTGAGACTAGGCAGCTTGCTAGGAACCAGATCACACAGGGCTTTGTGGGCCATGGTAAGGAGAGTTCATAAATGGATTGATGGAACTTGCACTTTTTCGTTTTTATTTCTTTGTTTTGTTTTCTGTTTTCTTTTTTTTTTTTTTTATGAGACAGGTTCTTTCCCTGTTGCCTAGAATGCAGTGACATGATCATAGCTCATAGCAACTTCAAATTCCTGGGCTCAAGTGATCTTCCTGCCTCAGCTTCTCGAGTAACTGGCACCATAGGCATGAACCACCACACCTGGCTAATTTTTTTTATCTTTTATAGAGGTAGGGTCTTGC
Source organism: Galago senegalensis (assembly GCA_963575145.1). NCBI lineage: Eukaryota > Metazoa > Chordata > Mammalia > Primates > Galagidae > Galago > Galago senegalensis. The sequence continues at coordinate 2,522 of CAUYTI010112065.1, read as the reverse complement.
TATGTTTCCCAGGCTGTTCTCCAACTTCTGACCTCAAGTGATCCTTTCAATTCAGCCTCCCAAGGTGCTGAGATTACAGGCATATGTCACTATGCCCAGCCGAAGAGCTTGTATTTTACTTAAGTGAAATGGGGAAGTTTTAAGGTGGGGAGTGATATGATGTATATAATTTGTGTTTTAAGGTGTTCCCTGGCTTCTCTGTAGGTCATGGATTGAGTGAAGACAAGAGTGGAAGCAGAGAGAAGTCAGGAGGTTATGATGTGACCTGACCTGGCTAGGGTGGTGGCTGTGGAGACCTTCTGTAGGAGTTCAGCATATGCATTTTACAGATGAGGAAACTGAGGCACAGAAAAGGGGCCTCTGTTTGCACCAAGTCACTGTGCTTCTTGGTCCTATTCTCATACAAGAGGGAACTTTTTTTTTTTTTTTGAGACAGAATCTCACTATGTCACCCTTGGTAGAGTGCCACAGCAATCCCAAACTCTTAGGGTTAAGCCATTGTCTTGCCTCAGCTTCCCAAGTAGCTGGGACTACAGGCACCTGCCATAACACCTGGCTATTTTTTGTTGTTGTTGCAGTTGTCATTGTTTTTTAGCAGGCCTGGGCCAGGTTCAAACCCACCAACCCCAGTGTATGTGGCCAGCGCCCTAACTACTGAGCTATGGATGCCAAGCGCATACAAGAGGGAAATTAACAGAGAACCAAGCAGAGAAGGCTAAGTGGATTCTCTTAATTTATTGGTACATCATGGCCAACCTGGGGTTCTGGAAGCTGATGTAGACGCTCAGAGTGGGAAGGAAATGAAACATATCTGGTACTCAGTATTCATTATTTTATTTTATTTTGATTTTTGCAGGCTATTGTTTGAGGCAGGGTCTTCCTCTGTCACTCAGTATAGAGTGTAGTTGCATCATCATAGCTCCCTGCAACCTCAAACCCCTGGGCTCAAATGATCCTCCTGCCTCAGCCTCCCAAGTAGCTGGGACAACAGGTATGTGCCACCTCACCTGGCTAATTTTTCTACTGGCCTTGAATGCCTGGCCTTAAGTGATCCTCCTGCCTCAGCCTTCCAAAGTGCTAGGATTATAGGCATGAGCCACCACACCTGGCCTGGTTTTCATTATTAAGGGGTGCTCTGTTGTTCCAGTGCCTGGGGTGCACTGAAGCCAACACCAGTTCTTAGTAACATATCCCCACCCTGTTTAGTCTGGCAGTGGCTCAGACAGGAGCTAAGTACTTGCGGGCTAGTTCCTTCCTGCCTCCACGGTATAAGGAAGTGATGAGCTGGGCAGGACTCCCAGTGCTCCCTTGGTCTCAGAATAAGCAAGCAGAAACCTCATGCAGGGCCACGTGAGGTCAGGAGGGCGGGCCTGAGTGCTTGAGCTTGGATGAGATTGGCTGCTCTTTGACACACCACTTCTGTGAATGGCCAATCACAGGAGCCACAGCATCCTTGCTCCCTTTCCCCACACCCTCCCTTGTCCTTGCAAAAGCCACAGACTTCCCGCCACAAAGTGAGCTAGGGAGTGAAGTTCCTTCCCTCCTCCACCCCACAGCTGGTCCAAAAGGCCTTGGGGAGTGGCGCCTTGCTCACAGCCAAAGGAGGATGAATGCTCTGCTTGCATTGGTGCAGAGTATTTATTCTTCGTGGGGACTGGCTTGAGCACCAAATTAGGGAAAATGACACCAAATGACTTTTCTTTTCTTTTCTTATCTTCTTTTTTTTTCTTTTTTGAGACAGAGTCGCAAGCTTTTGCCTAGGGTAGAATGCCATGGCGTCACAGCTCACAGCAACCTCAAACTCTTGGGCTTAAATGACTCTCTTGCCTCAGCCTCCCAAGTAGCTGGGACTACAGGCACCCACCACAACGCCTGGCTATTTGTTGTTGTTGTTGTTGTTGTAGTAGTTGTCATTGTTGTTTTAGCTGACCCAGGCTGGGTTCGAACCCACCAGCCTCAGTGTATATAGTCGGCGCCCTACCCACTGAGCTATGGGCGCTGCCACCAAATGAATTTTCAACCAAGGCTTTGCTGAAATGCCTAGGGTATAGATAATCAGGAACATAATCCCAGACAGGAAAATTCCTCATCTCACTAGGCCTCACTTTCTAATCAGCATTGGTACCCAGTTACACCATGCCAGCCAAACTGGCATTTGCTATTTGTCCAACCTGGTGTCTGGCATGTCAGACCTTGCTTCACAGCCTGCCCATCTGCTTTGGACAAGAGAAACAACATGGTGGCTTAAAAAAGGTCAGGAAGCCTTTTTATCCTGGTTCTTTTTCTTCTTCTTCTTTTTCTTTGGCCGGGGCTGGGTTTGAACCCGCCACCTCCGGCATATGGGGCCGATGCCCTACCCTTTTGAGCCACAGGCACCGCCCTTTTTTTTTTTAATTTTTTTAATTGAATGTTAACTATGTACATTAATGCACTTCTGGGGTACAGTGTGGGGTTTTCACATGCATTCTGAACTACTTCCATCAAACTGGTCAACACAGCCTTCATGTCATTTTCTCAGTTAT
>CAUYTI010112062.1:0-10773 GCA_963575145.1 Galago senegalensis | reverse complement strand
TCTGAGCAAAGTATCACAAGAATGGAGGAAAAAGTATCCAATGTACACACCCCTATTATGAAACTAATTTATACCTTTTATATGATAGCTATAACCAAACAGCCTAAGAATATGGGGAGGGGGGAGGGAGAAGGGAGGGGGTTTGGAGGGATCACTTCTGAGGTTTATCTTATAGGGGTACAGGTGAATCTTTCTAAGAGTAGAATGTGAACATTTTAAAGTAATAACTGAGAAAATGACATGAAGGCTGTGTTGACCAGTTTGATGGAAGTATTTCAGATTGCAAGTGAAAACCCCACACTGTACCCCAGAAGTGCATTAATGTACATAGTTATCATTCAATAAAAAAAAAAATTCTACAAGCACACACACACAAAATTAACTTGTGAGTATGCTGATGACATGTTGGTTATACTTTAAAAAAAATAATTTTCTAATAGATATTTTAAATACATATGAAGCCCATACAGATTCTCTTTACTTCATGATGGAGTAATGTTCTGATAAACTCATTGTAAACTGAAAATATCGTAAGCTGAAATGCATCTGATACACCTAGCCTATGGAACATCATAGCTTAGCCCAGCTTAGAACACTTATGTCAGCTTCCAAGTGGGCAAACACAAAGCCCGTTTCATAATAAAGTGTTGAATACCTCATGTATTTATCGAATACTACATTGAAAGTGAAAAAAAGAATTTTATGGGCACTTAAAGTACAGTTTCTACTAAAGGCATATCAATTTTGTATCATCATAAATTCAAACCATTGTGAGTCAGGGACCATCTGGATGGCAGAAAATTAGTAACTGAGCAATCAAGGCGGTGGGTGAGAGTTTGCAACCTTCTCTGTCTCTGTGCATGTTTGAAAATTTTCTTAATAAAAGGTTGCGGGTTTTTGTAAAAAAAAACTAGAACCCATTTCACAGGGTTGTTGCAAGTACTAAGATTTAAACAATAGAATAGAAATGTAATATAAGCAGCACATTAACACGCAGTTCTCACAGTTGATCTTATTCCTTACTGTCCTTTTAAGCTTGTTGCAGGGACAAGGACTGAATCACCCTTCTCCTACCCCTGGATGAAAGCTGCAGTGGGGCAGTGCGTGTCCTGGGGGAATGTAAAATTCTATGGACACTTGAAGTCACAAACAGCCTCAAGTCAGCCAATGAAAGTGTCCAATCTGATCCATCCACCTTCACCTCCATCCCTGTCCAAAAGTAAGACTTCTCAAAAGGAAGGTTTTTCTTTTATCTCCTGACTCTTTTGCCCTTCCAGACTTAAGTGCTTAGACAGAGACCAGAAAAGAAGGGATAAAAAAAGTTCTTACATAATACAAGGGTACATGTCGGATCTATTAGTATACAACATAAATGTCTTAACACAATAACTAAGTAAACAAGATGAGGTACATATTAACCAGTGTGATGCAAGCATTCCTAATTCTATATGAAATCAGCACATTGTTCCCCCCAAATGCATTAATGTATACAGGATCTATGTGTTTATGATTTAATAAAAAATAATAATTAAAAAGATATGCTTTCATGCCATCAGACAGGTCCTTAAAGCTAACCTTTCTCTTACAGGCGCTTCTTCGGGGGGCTCCTCCCCAGTGATGTATTCCAGTTCTCCAAGTGCCCACCTAACTATGGAGGGAAACACACACCTTGGAAATAACGGAACAGGGGCCTGGAGTTTACAGTTTATCTAGCTGCCTTAGCTCACCTCATGTCTTCCTGGTAAAGTCACTGATTCTGGGATCATACAGACGGTGGAGGCCTCCCCTGTGGGAAGCTAAATGGCCACAGCGAATGCTTTGCACATAACCAGCACAAAAAAAGAAGCCAAAGGGAAAAAGAACTCTAACACCGTTATCACAAGCCACAGCTATGTGGACAGCAAAGTATCAGTGAGAGGGCAGCTGCGGTAACATCAGGGTGAGGTAATTTATTCATTAAAGAGTTAAGAACCTCTTGTGCTGTAATAATAAACAGCACTTAAATAAACACAGGAGGAGTGTGGAGATCCTGGGGGTAGCCCCCCGATGAAAACCAAAGAGAGACCTAAAGGAAGTAATGCCAACGAGAGCGTGGAAGACGGGCCGGCAGCGGACGTCCCCGCGTGGACCATCAGTAATTGGCGGTGTTGCTACACCTACACCACCCGTCTGGTAAACTCAGGGTGCTGTTTTGGTCCTTCTCAACTAGTTCACTTTTTAAAAAATTTAAGCTCCTAAAGAAACTCTTTTAGATGTGATAAATCAGAAACATCCAGTTCTACAGGGCCTTTCCAAGCATCTCCAGACCATTATAATACCACCATTCAGGGACTGTTGACCTCACAGACTCCCAAGTTGGTCGTGCTAAGCAACCACTCTAGAAAGGAATAAACCGTGGCAGGGCTCAACTTATGGTCTGAACGTATCACCAGTCTCCTATTTAGATCTCTCCGCCGTAATACGAGGTACATAGTAGGTACTCAAAAAAGATACATGTAAAAAGAATAATGAACAACACAGCACGTGGTTTCAAAGGTGTTTACTATTTGGCCAAACAATGATTTTTTAATTGTAAGTCGTAAAGTGAAGTACTCGTTAACATACATGTTAAATACTCATCAAATCTGCACTACTGCTATATGAAAACAGTCTTTATTGTATGGGAAAAACATCATTCCTGAGATCGTGGTTGGTGCTCGTCAATCATTTTCCTCGCGGTCAAATCATCTTTCCCTAAGTGACTTGGGAGTGTGAATTGGGGTTAGAACATTCAATTTTAGACCAAAATTGTCTCTGTATCTGCTAAATGAGTACATAGGCTCCCTGTTTTATAAAAGGTGGAAAAAAACCATAGTGTGCTAATGTTTTCCTAAGGTATACCATATGGAATAAGGCAGACAGAACACAAAAGTCTCTCCTGAATGACTCTCAATCACGCATGAGGAACATATGTTTTCTGGTTAGTCAGTCCTTGACATACAGCAGTCCAGCTGTTGTTTTGCATTTATTAAAACGCTCTCTGCTAAATAATTATGTTCATCTTCAAAGGTAAATCGCTTAAAATTACATTCAATATCTTCCTCTGAACCAACACATGATTCACCTTCACAAAGCCAACGCATGGCCCACCGCAGCTGCCTGGTCACCGGCTTGGCACACTGTTCTTTGCATGGAATCTGGCAGAATTCACGAGTAGAAATTCGCCTGAAATTAGTAGGGTGAAGCAATCCTTATTCATTTCCCAATTTATAGTATTTTAAAGTGGTTTTCAAAACAATCCTACAAGTCCTTTGATGGAAATATAATTGAAACAAAACAAAAAGGTATGAGAAATCTTTCTTGGGCCGCGTGGAGCTTAGACTCCTCCGTATTAGTGTTCAGACGTTTCGATTCTCACCCACATTTTGATAGACCTTCTCTGCAAAACACTGAAACAAACTGAAAAACCACCTGAAGCTTTGGTCCTATCATAGAGTTTTAAAAGCTTGCACAATAGATCTGATATTCTTCTCTAGGCCCAGGTGTCTCTGTGATTCGAGAAAGCAGGGCTCATGCTTTACGATGATATTAAATGTGCATGAAACATTGACAATGGCTATTCACCAGGGACTCTCCTATATCAGGCATTTGAGACTGACACCAAAAACCTTTTGAAGCATTTTTAACAACAAATAATGGCCTATTTCATAGACTTTAAACCAATAATTAGTTTTCTGACCTACCGCTGAAAACAACATTTCTTTTAACTAAATGGGATCAGCTTAAAATCCTTGGAGATGTTTTTATTTATTAAATGCCTTTATTAACAATACCATTTTCCATTTCTTATTACTCCAGATCGATTTCTCCTGCATACAAGGTAATTAGCAGAATGGTTGTGAATCCCGTTAACATTCCAGCATTCTGAATCATGAAGAATGTGAAATCGGTTTTTCTTCCCGTTATCTTTTCTCTCAGCATATCATTTATCTCTGGAAACTAGAAAACAGATATATTGTTAGATAACTGTTGCCATCTTGTGGTAAAACCTAAAACAGTCATTGTCAGGCATATGACACAGTCTCTCCAGGAGAGACTTTGGTCCCAGACCACTGCAAGAAAAGTGAAGATTGTAATAAAGTGAATCACACCACTATTTTTGGTTTCCCGGTGTATAGGAAAGATACGTTTATACTATTCTGTAGTTTGTTAAGTGTGCAGTAGTATTATATCAAAAAAATAATGTACTACCTTAATTTAAAAAATGTTCACAGTGCTAAAAAATGTTAATGATCATCTAAAACGTCAATAAGTCATACTCTTTTTGCTGGTGGAGGGTCTTGCCTTGATGTTGATGGCTGATCAAAGGAGTGGTTGCTGAAGATGGAAGTTGCTCTAGCAATTTTCTTAAAATAAGACAACAACAAAGTTTGCCACATCGACAGACTTCCTTTCATGAAATATTTCTCAGTAGCATGTGATTCTGTTTGCCAGCACTTTACCCACATTAGAAATTCTTTCCAAATTGGAGACAATTTTCTCCAACCCTTCTGGGGCTTTATCAACTAAGTTTATGTAATAGTCTAAATCCTGGTTGTCGTTTCCACAATCTTCACAATATTTTCACCGGGAGTAGATTCCATCTTAAGAAATCACTTTCCTTGTTCATCCATAAGAAGCAAGTTTTGTCATAAGATTACAGCAATTCAGTCCCATCTTCAAACTCTACTTGTAATTCTAGTTCTCTTGCTATTTCCACCACATCTGGAGTCACTTCCTCTGCTGAAGTCTTGAATCCCTCAAAATCATCCATGAGAATTGGAATCAAACTTCTTCCAAACTCCTATTAATGTTGATATTTAGACCTCCTCTGATGAAACATGAACGTTCTGAATGGCATCTGAATGGTAAATCTTTTCTGGAAGTTTTCCAACTTACTTGGCTCAAATTCATCAGAAGAATCACTATCTATGGTAACTGTAGCCTCACGAGATGTATTTTTTAAGGAATAATTCTTGAAAGTCAAAATTACTTCTTGAGCCATGGGCTACAGAATGGACGTTGTGTTTGCAGGCAAGAAGACAGCATTAATCTCTTTATACATCTCCATCATAGCTCTTGGGTAGCCAGGTGCCTTGTTAGTGAGCAGTGCTATTTTGAAGGGAATCTTCTTTTTCTGAGCAGTAAGTCTCAATAGTGGGCTTAAAATATTCACTAAACCTTATGGTAAACAGATGTGCTGTCATCCAGAGTTTGTGGTTCCATTTCTAGAGCACAGGCAAAGTAGACTTAGCATATACCTTAAGGTCTTAGGATTTTTGAAACAGTGAGTGAGCACTGACTTGTCACTAGCTACATTTGCCCCTCAAAAGAGGGTCAGTCTGCCTTTTAAGATTTAAAGCCAGGCATGGACTTCACCTTACCACTACAACAATCCCAGACGGCATCTTTTTCGCAGAGAGGTTTCATGCTGCATTGAAAATCTGTTGTTTCCTGTTGTCGCCTTCATCAGTGATCTCAGCTAGAGCTTCTAGATAACTCTCCATCAGCACTTGCTACCGCACCTTGCACTTTGCTATTGTGAAGACAGCTTCATTCCTTAACCATATGGACCAACCTCCAACTTTTCTTCTGCAGGTCCTTTTCTACCTCAGCCTTCACAGAACTGGAGAGCCTTGCTCTGGGTTAGGCTTTAGCTTAAAGGAATGTTGTGACTGGTTCCACCTTCTATCTAGACCACGAAAATGTACTCCAAATCAGCAGTAAGGCTGTTTCACTTTCCTATCATTTGTGTGTTCACTGGAGTGGTGGCACTTTAACACTCTTCAAGCACTTTCCTTTTGCATTTTCACAACTTGGCTAACTGTCTGGCACAGGAGACCTCGCTTTCAGCCTATTTCGGCTTCCAACATGCCCTCCTCAATAAGTGGAGTCATTTCTGGCTTGGGATTTAAAATGAGAGGTGCCTAACTCTTCCTTTCACTTGAACAGTCAGAGGCCATTGTGGGGTTATTAACTGGCCTAACTTCAATATTGTTGTGCCTCAGGGAATAGGGAAGCCCACGAAGGGGGAGGGAGACAAGGGCTCAGCGGCTGGTGGAGCAGTCAGGTACACACAACATTCATTGATTAACTCTGCCCTGTCATAAGGGTGCAGCTCATGGTGCCCCCAAACACAGCAGTATAATGATATTAAAATCATTGACCACCATAACAGATATAATAAGAATGAAGAGATTGAAAATATGCCCAAATTACCAAAACATGACCCACAGGCATTAAGCACATGCTGCTGGAAAAATTGTGCAGGGACCCCAAACCTTTAAAAAAACAAGCATTAAAGCAAAGTGTAATGAAACAAGGTTTGGCTGTGGGAGGGGCAGCATGCTCATGTATTTCAGATGATTAAAGGCCTTTAGTACAGACCGTTTAATAGAAATAGCCAGCCCTTTCAGGCATCAGTAAAAGGCTGAAACGATGGTATTCTCCAATAGCATCAACCAGAGGAACGGGATTTCCCTCAGTTCACGCCTTCTCTCTCCCAATCCCATCCTCTCCGTGCCCTGTCCCCCCACCATTCCTCCAGACCTTAAATGCATCCAGCCTCTTTCCTGCCTCAAAATATTCACACCTGCCACCACCTCTACCTGAACTCTTCTATTCCAGGGTTCAGGGGACTAAATCCTTCCGGTTTCACCCTGAAACGCTTCCCACAGCCCCTCCTCATTCACCCAGATTCCTCATCATCATCTTTTATCACACATACTGCTGTTCCTTTGATTTCACAGTATTTTCTTATTGGTAATTATTTAGTCATCTGTGTGACTTTTTGTTTGTTTAATTTTAGGTCCCCCTCTTTCAAGATGGAAAGCTCCATGAAACTATGTCTATTCTGTTCACTGCAGAGCCCCCAGACCATATAGATTTCTAGGTCTAGTATAGGAAATACATCAGTCGTGCCTGATTAAATACATTTTTATAAATAACTATACATTTATTTCCCGATTTCTTCGTTTCCTTCACACCTGCCACCACTCTACCCTCACAAAATCACAAGGTTCTTAAATAAATTATGTACTATTCTGGGACTGGAGACTATAAGAGGCTCATTGTAGTGAAAGCAATGAAAACCCTAAGTATTTTACTCAAAATCTACCTTTGCTTAGCAGCCAGTTTCACCTGAAAAGGCTATATAAGATAACAGTAAATTGCATATTTTCAAACTATATTCCAAAATAATTATATATACACACACACAGAGTGGCCATAAAGTTCATGTGCAATTTAAATAGCTATAACTATTATGGCCACCCCGTATATGCTATGGTACATTCTCCCAAAGCATCCAGGAGGTGTCCAGAACCCACGGTCAACCTACATGCCTAACTCAAGGTAATTGTGGCTAGAATAAAATGAATGAAACTGCACATCATGCTGAAAAAAACAAAACTGCTGAAGTATATGCAGCATCACTTGCTAGCATTATTTCTTTGAACTAAATGGCTCTAATACTCTAGAGTCTGCCATCACACCAGAGAAAGGAGAAGTAACCACCTAGAATAAAGAGAGTGGGAGATATTAATTCTCTAAAGAAAAACGTAAACGTGGTGTTAGTAACAGATGAAATCCTTGCTCTTCTAAGTGTCTACACAGAACAATAAACAGAGCCACACAATTATAACTTGGAGCTAAGAAGACAGATGAAGGAAATTAAATTATTTAATTATGTATGTAAGACATTCAGTTCCAAACTCAAAAGAAATATTTCTTGACTTTCATACAGGGTCACATTCTCGGTATCTAGGAAGCTGTCTGTGATGAATTTAAAAATGCACAGTGTTCTCCCTCTTACACACACACTCATGCACACTCGTACACATATCCAGTGAGTGTGCACACACACAGAAATATATCATTGTAAATAAAGACAAAAACACTGTATACACATAAATAAATACAAGCGGACTGAAATAAATATTGTCCTATGGTAATGTTACTGACTTTAGTCTACTGGTTTTGTTTAACCCAAAAGGCTTTTGCTGGTTAGAGCTCTGAAATAACAAAATGCTATTTGCCCTACCAAGTTATTCGTCTTCCAAATGTGACATCTCCACCAAAGGGAAAAGTCCTAGGGTGATATACTATAATAAAAGACGAGGTTTACCAACCACAAGGCAAAAAGAAATCTAGGGGGTGGGCGCAACGGTTATGCTTATAATCCCAACACTTTTGGGGGCCAAGGAGGGAGGATTGCTTAAGCCCAGGAGTTCACAACTGAGTGAGACTTTGTGTCTACAAAAAACATTTTTTTTTTTTTTGAGACAGACCCTCAAGCTGTCCCCCTGGGGAGAGTGCCATGGCTTCACTGCTCACAGCAACCTCCAACTCCTGGGCTCAAGCGAGTCTCCTGCCTCTGCGTCCCAAGTAGCTGGGACCACAGGCGCCCGCCACAACACCTGGCTATTTTTTGGTTGCAGCCTTTATTGTTGTTTGGCAGGCCTGGGCTGGATTCGAACCCGCCACCTTAGGTGTATGTGGCTGGCGCCTTAGCTGCTTGAGCCACAGGCGCTGAGCCATTTTTTATTTTTTTAATTAAAATAAATAAGGAAACTTACGAAAGTATCTCTACTAAACAAATCGCTTCACCCTCTATCAATAATGTCTTAAAGAATCCATGAGAATCACTTTCAGATTATTATTGGTGTGAACTACTCAAGAATGATGCAGGAATGTTTTAAATTACCATTGAAATGTCTTCTACATTGGAAAGCAGAAGGCTGCCCTTCGTCAATTCAGAACCCATATGCTCATTTCTAAATTTTAAATAAAAATAAAACAAAATTTCTTACCATATCTGCCAGAGAAATATAGAGAAACATGCCTCCAGCAAGTGCAAATATGATATTTGGAGCAAAATTGTTGCCCACCAAAATGCCAAAAGCAAGTCCAACATAGCAGGAACACGCAGAAAGGAAGTTGAATAGCAAGGCTTGGCGAGTGCTCATCCCTGCACTGAGTAGGATCACGAAGTCTCCTGGAAGAAGAAAATACCAAGTGAATAGATATTTTTTGATATAATAGATTTTCTGTTTTTAGATGAAATCAAAGGTGATCATCACTGTCCAACAGGGGCTCCTTCACGGTGGCACATCAACAGGATCTCAACAGCATGTCCCCTGAAAGGCCTCATTCTGCCGAAACCAAGAAGTAACCTGAAGTGTACAAGATGAGCAAAGCCCCTCACCTAACTCGTGAGGAAACTCCTCACACAGGATTGCTATCGAAGTGCTGAGTCCCTGAAGCAGAGACAAGGTGCAGGAAGCCCCAATGGCCAGGCCATCGATGAAGTTGTGGAGGGCATCACTGAGCGTTATCATCCAGGCAATGGTCCCTATTTCTGATAGTTTGGGCCCCTTCAGACAGGTACATGAACTTGACTCCCTTTTTCCATCCTGTAAAATAGCAGAATATCAATTAACGTGATTGCCAACATTTCTGGAAAGCCTAAGAAATACAGAAAATAGGAGATGGGTCAATAGTTTGTCTGGGGAGAGAGAAATTATTCCAAAAGCAAGTCTTGCATAGTACATTGGAAACTCTAGTAATATAACAGACCAAAGAAAACTTAAAGTAGAGAGAAAGGAAACTAATCAAGGGGCAAGCCACTGACAAACATTTTAGTTCACCCTTAGTCAAAGGCTAAAGGTGCAGTCTTTTCCGTGTTACAATTTAAAGATTAAATCTACAGTGAAAGCATAATGACATGAGAAACATTTGTTCTAATGCTTCCCCCCGTGCCACTGTGCAACTGTAGGCAAATTATCAGTCAGCTCCTTCACTTGGAAACGAAGAAAATGCAGTAAATGATCCACTGACTTTCAATGACGTATTAACTTCCCTCTGTTTCAGCGACTGTGTTAGGTGTTTGTGATGTTACGACATGGTCTCCATCAGTTTTAAATCTCAATTCTGAACCAATTTCACAAAGTATAATTGGAGCAGGCTTGCCTTTACACTAACACTTCCATTTTAAGACAAATAATAAAAATAGGAAATCCTAAAGCATTTTCCAGAAGTTGTAGAGTAAGAAAATAAAATCAAAATTCATTTCTAAGTAGGAAAGCAATTTGCAATGAACGGAAGAATGTTTTATTTCTAATTCTCTTCCTCTCACTTCTCCCTAAGCATCTAATCAACATATTTATTGAAGATCTGTAATTTGTAAAACACTGTGCTGAATGCTCTGGAAAATACATAGCAGTGGAAAACAGCTCTGCTCTTCAAGGGATGTATTTGCATTAGACAAACAAGATGTAAAGCATACAGCTGAAGTTTTTTTTTTTTTTTTGATACAGAGTCTCACACTGTCACCGTAGATACAGTGCCCTGGCATCATATCTCACAGCAACCACAAACTCTTAGACTAAGGCAAACCTCTCGCCTGCTACAACTCCTGTCTATTTTTAAAGACAGGGCCTTTTTCTTGCTCAGGCTGGTCGTGAATCCCTGAGCTCAGCAGATCCACTCCCCTTGGTCTCCCAGAGTGCTGGTTACAGGTGTGACCTGTAACCAGCACAAAGCTGACTTTTTTATTTTTACTTTTTTACATGGAGCCTCAAGCTATCCTCTTGGGTAGAGTGCCATGGCATCACAGCTCACAGCAACCTCCAACTCCTGGGCTCAAGCGAGTCTCCTGCCTCAGCCTCCCAAGTAGCTGGGACCACAGGCGCCCGCCACAATGCCCGGCCATTTTTTGGTTGCAGCCATTATTGTTGTTTGGCGGGCCCGGGCTGG
>CAUYTI010112061.1:0-16879 GCA_963575145.1 Galago senegalensis | reverse complement strand
CAGGCGCCCGCCACAACGCCCAGCTATTTTTTGGTTGCAGCCGTCATTGTTGTTTGGTGGGTCCGGGCTGGGGATTCGAACCCGCCACCTTAGGTGTATGTGGCTGGCGCCTTAGCCGGTTGAGCTATAGGTGCCAAGCCTTTTCTTTTTTTTTTTAATTTTTCTCTGGTTTAAAAAACATTTATGGGAGTACTCTTGAAGGAGTGAGTGGGCTTTTAATAGCCTTTTTTTTTTTTTTTTGAGACAGAGCCTCTCAAGCTATCCCCCTGGGTAGAGTGCTGTGATATCACAGCTCACAGCAACCTTCAACTCCTGGGCTCAAGCGAGTCTCTTGCCTCAGCCTCCCAAGTAGCTGGGACCACAGGCGCCCGCCACAACACCCAGCTATTTTTTAGTTGCCGGGGATTCGAACGCATTACCTTTAGGTATAAGTGGCTGGCGCCTTAGCCACTTGAGCCATAGGCACCGAGCCATGAATAGCCATTTTGATTCTGGCCTTAATCCTAAATTTCGAGTCTCTGAAGGAGGTTAGAAAGTCTGACTGTTTTATAGTTCTTTCCTATTTATGGGATTTGGTGGACTAAGCAACAGGCTTATCACTTTTCTTTGAGTTGGATTTGCTTTCCTGAGGCTTGCCTTCTCTTCCCTCCATAGTAGAGCACACTCAACCATGGAGAGGCAAATAGCTCTTTGCTCTGAGTGCCTCCATGTAGGCTCCACCTTTGTTTACTCTGGGGCAGATAACTCTAATCCCTTCCTTCTAACTTGCTATCCCTTGGTGAAATTTAAAGTCCCCCAAGGGCGTAGTGTTTGGCATTTGTGAATACAGTGAACTCCAGCAATCCTTTACTCACAGGGCTCAAACCTAATTTTTCTAGTAGTCTTTTTTATTTTATTTCGTATGTGGGTTTTATCTAAAAAGAATAATCTCACTGGGGCAGAATGCCAGATTTTAGACTAATTTCCTTCTGTCTTTGGCCCTCTTTTGCCTCTGAACACCTGTGTACTGTTAGTTACTTGTCTTGAGGGGTATGGAGTGGAGAATGGTAGCATTTAAACCGAATTCATTTCATAGCTGAAGCTTTTGTCAGCCATCTTCTAATGTGACCACATTGCTGCTATGTTTCACTCTCAGTCCTGGGATCTTTGCTTCATGGGCAGTGGATATTTCTATTACCAGAACAGAAGGACCTCAATGTAGTATATATCCTCCAAGCTGGGCAGGGATGGACAGATTGAAAGACTGAAAACCACATGTGGGCAGGCATGCCAGAACTTGAAATCAAGAAAACACAAAGCTTAAAGTCTTTTAGGGCCGTGGGTAGTCAGTCTGGTCTGCAAAAAGTAGGTCTGTTCAGTCTTTGGTTCTATGTTATTTGACCTGAAAAGGACAGGCATTGTGCATAGGCTCTGGCTTGAGGGAAAGTCAGGTTGTCTTCCTTCCTTCTTTAGAAAGAGTCATCTTGATTCTACAGGCTTTTGTTTCATTGGTGAGAACTAATCCTCTGGGAGGAGAAAAAAGGATAGTGAAGTCCTGGTCGCTCCCAGCCTTGGGGTCTCTGAAGCTTTTGCTAGGACTCCCACCTTGGGTTCTGCTTTTGACACAGGCTTGTTCATGTGGGCATGCTCCTGTGTGGGCACCATGGTGTGTTTTCTCCTCCTCCCTTTTCAGCCTTGCAAAGAATTCTATTGTAAATGCTGATTTATAGGAGAAACTGCCTGAGCCAGCTTGTTGTCATGGAAACTGAACACCCTGCCCCCATAGCCAGTTATCTTCTCCCGTTTGGATAACTGCTGGTGAGCTGGATGGGGACTTAAATTTCACGAGCTTCCTCTAAATCTAGTTCCATTTTTCATCTGAAGTGGAGTAAGTCATTTTACCAGTAGTGTTCATAGTTCTTGCCTGATAGCCTGACGTGCTCTTGATGGATTGGCCTTGGGTTTGTGAAGAGAAATGTGAGTTGTCTCTTCTTGGCATCTGCTTTCCTGGAAGAGACAGAACCAGAGAATACTTGTCTTTGTGGTGTTTTGAATAGTAGAGACACAAGTAGTTTCTTAGTAATTTCAGCTTATGTTAACTTGTTGGTTTTTTTTCCTGTAGTCTAGTAGTTAGTTTATAGTCCCAGCCCTCTACCCCTTTCCCAGTTCCTTGAATGTACCATGTTTATAGAAATTTTTGTGCCAGTCCTGATTGTTTTGGAGCTGTCTTCCCCCTCACAGGGGCTGGTGGCCCAGATTATTTCTATAGCTGCCCCCATGCCTGCCTGCCAGGAGGAAAGCAGGGTAATAGAATTCAGGTACAATCTGGGCTGCAGAAGAGAGATCGTGTTCACCAGGCACTTGGATAAGCATCTGGACTGGGTAGTGTGTAGGGCAGATTAAATTCTTTTTTTTTTTTTTTTGAGACAGAGCCTACTCTCCCACTGGGTAGAGTGCCATGGCATTACAGCTCACAGCAACCTCCAACTCCTGGGCTCAAGCGAGTCTCTTGCCTCTGCCTTCCAAGTAGCTGGGACCACAGGCGCCCGCCACAACGCCCAGCTATTTTTTGGTTGCAGCCGTCATTGTTGTTTGGCGGGTCCGGGCTGGGGATTCGAACCCGCCACCTTAGGTGTACGTGACTGGTGCCTTAGCCGGTTGAGCTATAGGTGCCGAGCCTATATGCTGTTTAAAGGAAGGAACTGTGCATTTTTAAATATAATTTCTTGCAGTTATTACCTTGCTCTTTAAATACAAAGTACCTTAAAATTAATTTCTCCTAGGTCAGAGGTAGAGGAGCTATAGAGTAAATTTGGCTCACTCATTCAAAGGATGATCTTGAGTGACATCTACACCATCTGAAAATTGGACTTGAAGACACAAGGTTACTCTTGGTGAGTAGGAGAAGACTTATGATTTGGCAGGAAGATGAAATAACCTATAACCTTTTTTTATATAATCTTCTGTCTATTACTCCTACTCTCATTTTCTTCTCTAAATAGACAATTACAATTTGTATTTGTTCTGACAAGCAGTCTACAATTTCATTGAGCTTCCATTGCAGTGTATTTTTCCTTCTATTCAATCATATAATTGAAATCATACAGAATATAGCTTTTCCAGATTGGCTTCTTTCATTTAGTAATTTGCATTTATGTTTCCTCTATGTCTTTTCATTGCTTGTTAGTTCATTTATTTTTAGCACTGAATAATGTTCCATTGTCTGAAGGTATCACAGTTTGTTTATGTACTCACCTACTGAAGGATATGTTGGTGGCTTTTATGAATAAAGCAGCTACAAATATCTGTGTGCAGATTTTGTGTGGACATAAATTTTCAACTCTTTGGGGTAAATTTCAAGTGTAATTGCTGGACTATATGGTAAGGCTATGTTTTAGTTTTGTAAGAAATTGCCAAATTATCTTCCAAATGACTATACATTTTCCATTCCTACTGGCAATGAGTGAGAGTTTCTGTTTCTCCAAATCTGAATCAGCATTTGGTCTTGTCAGTGTTCTGGATTTGATTTAGGATAGTAAGTGGCATCTTATCATTGTCTTCATTTGTATTTCCCCAGAGACATATGATGTGGAGCATATTTTTTATGTACTTATTTCCATCTGTATATATTCTTTGGTGAGGTACCTGTTACAGTCTTTGGCCCTTGATTTAGCTGGGTTATCTGTTCTTTTCTTTATTTTCTTTCTTTTTTCTCCAGCTAGAGCAGTGGTTCTCAACCTGTGGGTCGCGATCCCTTTGTAACAATGATAATACATCACGGCATTAGGAAGGTTGAGAACCACTGAGCTACAGTGTAGTGTCATCATCAGGTCACTGCAACCTGGAACTCCTAGGCTCGTTATCTTTCTGGCTCAGCTTCCCAAGTCTCTGGGACTATAAGCTGCACCACCATCCCTGCCTAAAATATTTTTCTATTTCTGGTAGAGATAGAATCTTGCTCAGGATGGTCTGGAACTCCTGACCTCAAATGATCCTCCATCCTTGGCCTCCCAGAGTTTAAGGATTATAGGCATGAGCCACAGTGCCCAGTCGAGGTTGTTTGTTTTCTTCTTATTTATTTTTCAGCATCCTTTTTAAATTTTTAATAGTCTTTTATCCAAAATATCTTTTGCAAATATTTTTATCCCAGTCTGTGTTTTCTCTTTTTATTCTCGAGAGGTATGGCATTTTCAAGCAATGCAGCTTTATCAGGACAAGAGAAGAAAATAGTCTTAGCTAGAATAGGAAGGTGGGTGGTAGGTTACCACCAACACTCTGTATGCACATCTATCATATTCTAAATCTTGGAGCTCTACTTTTTCCTCATCAGTGCCCTGACTTACAAGAGACCTGCAGAATATTCACAACTCACTTTCTGGTACCAATTTCTGTATTAGTCAGGATCCTTGGTTATAAATGAGAAAACCCATGCCTGATGGCCCAAGCAGAAAGAAAATATTACAAGAGTTATTCTCAGAATTAACAGGAAGAGAGAATAACAAAACTTCACTATCAAAAAAACCCAAACAAACCCAGAAATGAAGAGAAGCAAGCAGCTAAGCAACTAAGATTCCAATCCAGAAAGAGACACATCCTTTGATGCTGTCACTATGAGATATATATATATATATATATATATATTTTTTTTTTTTTATATATATATATATTTTTTTTTTTTTTGCTAGCAACTCTGAGAAACTCTGAGATATTAATCAGGAAGTTAGTATCTTTGAATATCTGACTATCCCTTACCTCCCTTTTCATCATTTCTGCCCAGTTTCAAATCCTGGGCATAAGCAACTGATAAACCAATCTTACATTGCATTCCCTTGATGCCAAGTATCTGGGAGAAGAATATATATATATTACCCACCTTCTACTGGCTTCTTTAGTCAGACATAAGAGCCATAAAACAAATATCTACTAACCTATCACACAGGGCTTTGAATTAGAAAAAATGTATACAAAACCACTTTCTTTACTGAAAGGGCTTTTCAAATGTTACTTAATGTTAATGATGACAATTATATTCAGTACTATTGTTATAATTTCTACTGAGGATGTGTTCTACCTCTCCCCTACACAAGTATATTTTTAAGAGCAACATATTTAAAGTACTGAAGAAAAAAAAGCAACCAATCAAGCTGGAATTGTATACCAAGTGAAATGATCTTTAAAAAATGAAAGTTAATTTTTTTTTAGACAGAGTCTCACTTTATCACCTTCGGCAGAGGGCCGTGGTGTCACAGTTCACAACAACCTCCAACTCCTGGGCTTAGGTGATTCTCTTGCCTCAGCCTCCGGAACAGCTGGGACTATAGGCACCCACAACAATGCCAGGCTATTTTTTTGTTACAATTTGGCCAGAGCAGGGTTTGAACCCGCCACCCTCAGTATATGGGACTGGTGCCCTACTCACTGAACCACAGGCACCACCCATTAAATATTTTTTTTAACATACAAAAACTGAAAGAATTCATCACTTGCAAACCTGCACTATGAGATGTGTTAAAGGAGACCCTTCAGGAAGGAGGAAAATAATACCAGATGAAACCTGGAGGTACACACAGAAATGGAACACAATGGAAATGGTAACTATGTGGGCAAATATAAAGATATTTTTCTTATTATTTAAATTGCTTTAAAAGATAACTGTTTAAACTAAAATTAATAACAGTGATACAATGTGGTTTATAACATGGAGAAATAAATTGCATGATAGTAACATAAAAGCCAAAAAGCATATTTTTTCTTAGTGCCTTCAGAACTTCTTCCAACTTGCAATTTTTTTAATCATCTGTATTTTCCTTGATTTTAGCAGATCCCTTCCATCACAATTCAGTGAAGCACATGAAGGAAAGTTTCAGAGAGGATATCATTCTCATGGGATTTACCAAATATCCAAGGCTATATCTTCCTCTCTTCTTTGTCCTGGTGACTTCCTACATGTTCACTTTGCTGGGAAATGTGGCTATTATTCTGCTCTCTCAACTGGATTCCCAACTTCAAAGTCCCATGTATTTCTTTCTCACCAGCCTTTCCTTCTTGGATCTCTGTTTTACCACCACAAGCATACCTCAAATGCTATTCAATTTAGGGGGGCCCAACAAGAACATCACTTACATAGGCTGTATGGCCCAAGCCTATATATTTCAATGGCTGGGTTGTACTGAATGTGTCCTGCTTGGCATCATGGCCTTAGACCGCTATGTGGCTGTGTGTAAGCCTCTGAGGTACTCTGTAATCATGGACCATAAGCTCTGCCTACAGCTGTCCTGCACTGCTTGGCTCATTGGTCTGGCCAATTCACTGCTTCAGTCCACACTCACAGTCCAGCTGCCCCTGTGTGGGAACCAGGTACTGGATCACTTCTTCTGTGAGCTGCCTGGTCTTATTAAGATGGCTTGTGTGGACACCACAGTCAATGAGATTACTTTATCAGTGATGGCCACCTTCCTGATAATGGGTCCCCTCTCCATGATTCTTGTCTCTTATGGTTATATTGCCCAAGCTGTATTTCAGATCCCATCTAATAATGGGAGACTTAAGGCCTTCAACACATGCTCGTCACACTTAGTGGTAGTGTCTTTGTTTTATGGGCCTGGCATCTACATCTACATGCAGCCCTCCGAGAATGGCCCTCAAGATCTTACCAAAGTTCTGACCCTGTTTTACTGTGTTGTCACTCCTATGGCCAACCCATTCATCTATACCCTGAGGAACAAGGATGTTAAAGAGGCTTTGAGAAGGCTACTGAGAAGGGCTAAGATAATTTCTCCAAGATAATGTGATAAAATGATGCTTTATTTTGAACTGGAAATCTCAACAATAATGTAAAATATATTCTCCTTTTGAGACATGTTTTATCAAAAACATGGTCAAAAGTCTAGTGAAGAAAATCTTTATATAAGATAAATATCTTTATTAAAAAATACCTAAAATTTAGTTTGAATATACTTTTGAACTTTTAGTGTAATATCAGTGGAAACTACTAAGGGTGTGTGAAGTTCAATAAAAAATATAAAAAGAATCACCTTGAAAAACGTCTTATGGCTTTACAGATGCTGCCACTTCCTTTAGTCTCCTGTTACCAACCATGGTCAACCCCATTGTGTTTATGGATTTTGCTTTAGATTACAAGCCCTTGGGCCTCATCTCCTTTAAGCTGTTTGCAGACCAAGTTCCAAAGACAGCAGAAAATGTTGTGTTCTGAGCACTACAAAGAAAGGATTTTGTTATAGGGGTTCCTGCTTTCATAGAATTATTATAAGGTTTATATGCCAGGGTGGTGACTTTACATGCCACAATGGCACTGGTGGCAAGTCTTTCTACTGGGAAAAAAATTGATGATGATAACTTCATCCCAAAGCATACAGGTCCTGGTGAATGCTGCACCCAACACAAATAGCTCCTGGTTTTTCATTTGCACTGCCAAGACGGTTGGATGGAAACATACAGTCTTTGACAAAGTGAAAGAAAGCGCCTAAGTGTCATGAAGGCCAAGGAACACAATGGGTCCAAAAATGGCAAGACCAGCAAGAAGATTACCATTACTATGGACAGCTGGAATAAATTTGTCTTAATGTTTTATCTTAACCACCAGACCTTTCCTTCTGTAGCTCAGGAGAGCATCCCTCTACCCCCATTTGCTCTCAATATCCTGTAATCTTTGAGCTCTGGCTGCAGTTCTTTGGGTTCCACATGGAAGATGGCTTGTGTGGACACCACAGTCAATGAGATCACTATCAGTGATGGCCACTTTCCTGATAATGGGTCCCCTCTCCATGATTCTTGTCTCTTATGGTTATATTGCCCAGGCTGTATTTTGGTTCTCTGGGTTCCACATTTTCCTTATTCCCCTTCATGTCTAGCTGGATTGCAGAGTTAAGTTTATGATTATTAAATAAAAACTAAATAATAATAAAAGTATCTTATAATGTTTGAACTTTATTTATTTATTTATTCAAGACAGGGTCTTACCCTATCAGACAGGCTGGAGTGCAGTGGCACCATGCAGCTTACTTCAAACTCCTGTGCTCAAGCTATTCTCCTGACTCAGCCTCCCCAGTAACTAAGACTACAGGCAAGTGACATCATGCTCAGCTAAATTTTTATTTTTTTGTAAAGATGGGAATCTTGCTATGTTCCCCAGGATGGTCTTAACTCAAGCAATCCTCTTTTCTCAGCTTCCCAAAGTGCTGGGATTATAAGCATGAAGCATTGAGTTCAGCTTAAACTTAAAAAGCTAAAAAATAATCATCAAAGCCGTATCAAATTTTGTTTAAAATATAAAATTACTTTTGTGAGTTCTTACATTTTTAAGAACTTATAAAATAAGAAATATTTCAACACTAGGAAAAGGAAACCTATTATTAAACAAATGATCCTATAGAATATTGGTATGGTGAACATCTAATTTGAGTGTATATGACTTGTAGTTCATGCCACAAATTACAATAAACTAACTTTTAATCAAAAAGTTAAAATTTTTAAATGGTTTTAATTCAATAATTAAACATCTTTTCTATCACAGGTGTGGAAGAGAAATACATTTATAACAATTGAATAAATGAAAAATAAGACCAAAACAGAATAAATAAGAATAATAAAGACGCAGATAACAAAATAAACTCAAAACTAAAGTTATTGTTTTTAAATATACCCAATATTAGTCTTTCATACAAAATTTAAAAAGACAACATGCATATATACATAGTATTCTGCAACAAATAAATAAACAGCAGCAAATAAACAAATACACAGATGCTTTATGTCTGGAGAAACATAGGCAACTTATCACTGTGTGACAAAACTTAGTCTTACAAATGAACCTTTTAAAATGCAGACAAGATTACAAAATGACACGTCTTACTGGCTCCTTCTGCCAATCCAACTGTACATTGTCATGACTATCGAAAAATTTGTTGGATCTCAGAAACTAATATTTTAATAATTTAGAGGGATATGGAAGTTAGCTGAGTCCTATTATCAGGACAAAACAGCACCTTGGAGAAAGAGGCTTAAGGGCCAACCCTAGAG
This sequence comes from Galago senegalensis, assembly GCA_963575145.1. Lineage (NCBI taxonomy): Eukaryota > Metazoa > Chordata > Mammalia > Primates > Galagidae > Galago > Galago senegalensis. The sequence goes on along the minus strand of CAUYTI010112061.1, from coordinate 7,861 downwards.
GATAAGCTGGGGAAACCTTTCTCTCTCCTCTATATTACACAAAGCGATCCTTACCCCTTCACCATCACTGAAAGCAAAATTCAGGAAAATAGGATATGTATTTATCCTTTTAATCTTAAAAATGAACTTGAAAAATACCAAAATACTTATTAGCATATGGTATTCTTACCTGTTACAATACTACTGGAGGGAGTATAAACTGAGAATAATTTGACATTATCTAGTGCATAGATTTCCAACTAGTGCATTGCGCGACACAGTTATGCTATCAATGTGTGAACAGGTGTGTTTTGAGCTACTGGTCTCCTTAGAGGGTCAAGGCAAGAATGAGAAAAAGAAAGAACTTAAGAGGTGACTGCTCCCAGACACACGCAGCCTTAGATGTTTGTCCTAATTTGTTATATAACTATTATTTTCTTATGTACCAGGAGTTGAGAGGGTTTCAGAATAAGAGTGTAAGTTAGAATTCTTAGTTGCAAACATTAGGATCCATGCTACAGATGAAATAGGACAGAAATTTATTAAAGACTATCAGATGATTTACAAAGTCTCCCAAAAGGCCAGAAAAAGAGACACTGGGACTATGCACTCAAGGAAAAATGCCCAAATTTTACTCCCAGACTGCTCATACATGCAATCCCATAGCATTGAATAACTAACATTTTCAATATAAACACTGAACATGAGATACTACAGCATGGTCTGTGGTCAGCTTTGCCTCTAAATATTCTTAAATTGGCCAAATGTTGCCACCCTTATTTACACAAATTCTGCATAGTATCCCCTTCCTCACAGTGCTCTTTTCTAAGGAGAAATTTTTCATGGATTCATTTGATTGGTAAAACCTATATCACACACCTGAACATTAACTGCAAGGAAAGATGGAAAGTGAGTTTTTCTAGTACCTACCATGAAGAGGTAGGAGATATAAGGGGGAGCAGTAATAGCTATAGGAAGATTATTTAAAATATTCTGAGCAGCCACAAATATGTAAAATATTCATAACATCCAACACAATAAAGAGGAACATATCCCCATTACACAGCAATTTTTCTTTTTTTTGAGACAGAGTCTGGAGCTGTTGCCCTAGGTAGAGTGCCATGGCATCACAGCTAACAGCAACCTCCAACTCTTGGGCTTACGCAATTCTCTTACCTCAGCCTCCCAAGTAGCTGGGACTATAGGTGCCCGCCACGATGCTTGACAATTTTGTTGTTGTTGTTATAGTTGTCATTATTATTTAGCAGGCCCAGGGCCGGGTTCAAATCTGCCAGCCTAGGTGTATGTGGCCAGCACCCTAACCACGGTGTTACGAGCACTGAGCCTACTCAGCAATTCTATTCCTGGGTAAATTCCAAAAAGAAAAGCTGGATGCACAAGTGATGCTCTCACATATGCACAGAAAAGAAGATGTCCAAGAATGTTTACTGCAACATTGTTTGTAAAAGTAATTTACTTCATACCAATAGGAGAATGATGAATAAATTGGAGCATATATATAGATTGGAATATATATAATCTATATGTGTATAGCAGTGAAAACAAATGATCTAGAGAGCTAGATTTGTCAACGTGGACAAATCTCACATGTAAATTGTTTTTTTTTTTTTTTGGTTGCAGCTGTCATTGTTGTTTGGCAGGTCCGGGCTGGGGATTCGAACCCGCCACCTTAGGTGTACGTGGCTGGCACCTTAGCTGGTTGAGCTACAGGCACCGAGCCTGTAAATTGTTAAGCAAAGAAAAGTAGTAAAGAAATATGTAAAATTACACAGAGAGAGAAATATATATATACTACTTATAGATTTTTTTAAATTATAGGTAGATATACAATCTTAAATATTCATGGAAATGAAAACAACTAAATTCTGGATAGTTTTTTCTTCTATAGAGGGAGAGCTACATAGGGATACAATTTCTTATGTAGTATTTTATTTTATGAACTGATCAGTAGATACACTGGTATTTGTTTTTATTCATACTTTTAAAACTCGCAATATTAATGTTTCCAAACAAATATAAATTTAAACAGGTTAGACCAGGCATTAAGCCTATAATTGTAGCACTCTGGGAGGCCAAGGTAAGCAGACCCCTTGAGCTCAGGAGTTCATGACCAGCCTGAACAAGTGAAAGTCTCTACTAACCATGGAAAAAAATTAGCTGGCAATTGTGGCAGGCACCTGTAGTCTCAGCTACTCATGAGACTGAGGTAGTAAGATCACTTGAACCCAGGAGTTTGAGGTTGCTGTGAGCTAGGCTGAAGCATGGCACTCTAGCCTGGGTAACAGAGGGAGACTCTGTCTCAAAAAAAAGAAGAAGAAGAAGAAGAAGAAGAAGAAGAAGAAGAAGAAGAAGAAGAAGAAGAAGAAGAAGAAGAAGTGGACCATTTAGGTTAGTTTAATGAATGACCATGTGCTCATTATCCTGTTTTATTAATTACCATCACAAGACAACCACCATCTTCAATCCCTTGCTCTCTGGATTATTTCAAAGCAAATCCTAGATATCATGTATAATTTCATCTGTTAGTAATTCAGGATGTATCTCTAAAGGATATAGATGCTTACAATATTTTTACAGACCTAAAATATTTCATAACTTAAGAAAACTGGGGAACTGACCGAAATGAATATAGGGTCGAAGAAAACATCCAGAATATTATAGTGTAGGGAAAGAAGAGAAAATATTGAAGAAGGGGTAAGAAAAAATGAGATAATCTAAGATATGTATAATTGAAATCAAAGGAGAAGAGGAATCCAGTTATAAAAGCTGCTAAACTCCAAAGATTAAAATAAAATAATAAAATCTGCTCAATACAGAAGGTATTACTATCCAATGAACATAGATTAGACTGACTTTTCAACAGATATGGTGGCAGCAGCAGGAAATGAAGTATTTTCAAAATGCTAAAAGAAAATATGGTTAACTGCCAACCAGAAAAATATCTTTCAAGAATGAAGGTGAAAATATTCTTCAAGAATGGAAGCAAAATAATAACTATTTCAGAAACAAACAAAAAAAAGAGCTTCAGATAATTTATTACCAGAAGAGTTAAAGGAAACACTAAAGGGTAATCTTCAGGAAGAAGAAAAATGATTTTAGGTTAAAGTTGAGGGCAGGGAACAGTAGCTCACACCTATAATCCTGGCACTCTGGAAGGCTGAAGCAGGTGAATCACTTGAGCTCAGGGGTTGGAGACCAGCCTAAGTAAGAGAAAGACCCTGTCTCTACCAAAAATAGAAAAACTAGCCAGGCATTATGGTAGGTGCCTATAGTCCCATCTACTCAGGAGGCTGAGGCAAAAGGATCAGTTGAGCCCAAGAATTTGAGGTTGCTGTGAGCTATGATGCATGGCACTTCTCACTCACAGGTGAAGAGTGAGACTGTCTCAGAAGAAAAAAATAGTTAGATTGAAGTTGATATGCATAAAGGAATGAAGATGATAAATAATGATGTAGAACTAAATAAATACTGAATAATACAAGACTGATGTGGTTGCTCACACCTTAATTCTGGCTCTGTGGGAGGCCAACGTGGGAAGACTGCTTGAGCTCAGGAGTTCAAGACTAGTCTGGGCAAGAGAAGAGTAAGACCGCATCTTTACTAAAAATAGAAAAATTAGCTGGGTGTGGCAGTGCTAGTTCCAGCTACTAGGGAAGCTGAGGCAGAAGAATTGCTTGAACCCAGGAGTTTGCAGTCGCACTGAGCTATGATACCACTGCACTCTACCCAGGGTAACAAAGCAAGACTTGTCTCAAAACACATATATGGAATAATAATTTTATTTCAAATAAACAACCCAATGATGAACTTCAAGGTACTAGAAATGCAAGAACAAACCAAACCCAAAATTAGTAGGAGGAAAGAAATAATAAAGATCAGAGCAAAACTAAATGAAATAGACAATAAAAACATTTTAAAAGCCTCGATAAAATAAAAAGTTGGTTTTTTAAAGGTAATATTGAGCTCTTCTGCTACTGCTGTGGAAATGAACACATCTGCCCTGCTATGAAAGGTTGGTTTTATTAGTAATTCTTAAATTTCAGACCATCCTTTGAGAAATATATGTGTGTTTCTAAAGCCATACATTTAATATGTTTTTAACCTATCTTGGAAAGGATGTATTGAATTTTAAATTGAAACTACTAGTGACTATGTGGAACTTTGTAGAAATCATCTGTTTGCATTTTTCTTATTACATTTACAGAATATTAATTTGCAAAAAAATAAAGATAATATTGATAAACCACTAGCTAGACTAACCAAGAAAAATAATAAATAAGACCCAAATAAACAAAATCAGAAACAAATAAGGAGGCATTACAACACAGAAATACAAAAGATCATCTGAGACTAGTATGAATACTTATATGCTAACAAACTGGGAAACCTGGAGGAAATGGATAAATTCCTGGACACATACAACTATCAGGAATGAATCAGGCAGAAACAGAAAACCTTAGCAGACCAATAAGGACTAAAAAACTAAACTAGTAGTAAAAAGTCTCCCAACAAAGAAAAGCCCGGAACCTAATGGCTTCATAGCCATGTCCCACAAGACCTATACCAAAGAGCTAGTATCAACTCTCCTAAAACTATTCCAAAAAATAGAAGTGAGGTAATTTTTCCTAACTCATTCTATGAAGCCAGCATTACCTTGTAACCAAAACCAGATAGGGACACAACAACAAAAAGAAAACTGTAGGCCAATATTCCTGATAAGCATAGATGCAAAAATCTTCAACAATGTATTAACAAACTTAGTCCAATAGTACATGAAGAAGATAATACACCACAGTCAAGTGGGATTTATCCCAGGAATGCTTGGATGGTTCAACATACACAAATCAATACATTTCCTATATTACATCAACAGAATGAAGAAAAAAATCTACATGATCATCTCCATAAATGCAGAAAAATGTGTGATAAAATTTAACATTCCTTCATGATAAAAATGCTCAACAAACTAGGCAAAGAAGAAATAGACCTCAACACAATAAAGGCTCTACATATGACAAACCCACCACTAACATCATACCGAATGCGGGAAAAGCTGAAAGCTTTCCTCTAAGAAGTGAACTAGATAAGAACACCTACTTTCATCACTCCTATTCAAAATAACACTGGAAATCCTAGACAGAGTAATCAGGCAAGAGAAAGAAATAAAAGGCATCCAAATTGGAAAAGGCTCTACCAAAAACTCTTAGCACCAATAAATAAGTTCAGGAAAGTTGCAGGACACAAATCATACAAAAATTCATAGCATTTCTGTACACCAATAATGAACTAGCTAAAAAAGAAATCAATATCATTCATAATAGCTACCCAAAAAAGCTAAGAATAAGTTTAACCAAAGAGGTGAAAGACCTCTTCAAGAAAAGCTATAAATCATTGATGAAAGAAATTGAAGAGGACATAAATATAAAGACACCCTATTGTAATTAATATTGTTAAAAAGGCCGTACTGCCAAAAGAAATACATAGATTCAATGAAATCCTTATTAAAATGCCAATGAAATTTTTCAAAAAAAAATAGAAGAAATAATCCTAAAATTTGTATGGAACCAAAAAAGAGCCTGAATAGCCAAAGCATTACTAATCAAAAAGAGCAAAGCTGAAGGCATGAGACTACCCATGATTTCAAAATATATTATAATGCTATAGTAACCAAAATAGCATGGCATAGGTACAAGAATGGACACATAGTCCAATAGAATGAAGAACCCAGAAATAAACCCATATTTGTACAGCCAACGATTTTTAACAAAGGCACCAAGAACATATATTGGGAAAAGGACATCCTTTTCAATAAGTGGTGCTGGGAAAACTGGATCTTCATATGCAGAAGAAGGAAAGTACCCTTCTACTTCTCACCACATACTACAAATTAACTCAAAATGGATTACAGACTTAACCCTAAAACTACTAGAATAAAATATAGAGAAAATACTCCAGGGCATTGGTCTAGAGACAAAGACTTTTTGGCTAAGGCCCCAGAAGCACAGGCAGGAAAAATAAAAACAGACAAAAGGGACTATACTAAACTGAAAAGTTTCTGCACAGCAAAGGAAACACTGAACAAAGTAAAGAGACAACCTGTTGAATGGAAGGAAAATATTTATAAACTATTCATTTGGCAAGAGACTAATATCCAACATATACAACAGACTCAAACAACTCAACAACCATAGCACGCTGGGCACAGCACCATAGGAAGCCCAAATGGGAGGATCACTTGAGGTCAGGAGTTTAACACCAGCCTGGACAACATAGGGGGACCCTGTCTCCACAAAAAAAATTTTTTTAAATTATTCAAGCCTAGCGGTGCATGCCTGTAGTCCTAACTACTTAGGAGGTTGAGAAGGAAAGATCACTTGAGGTTACAGTGGTAAGCTATAATCGCACTACTCTACTCTAGCCTGGGCAACAAAGACAAACAATAAGAAAAAAAGAAAAACAAGAAAAAGCAAGTAATTCCATTAAAAAGTGGGCAAAGGATAGAAATAGACATTTCTAAAAAATATATTAAAATTCAACTTTACTAGATGAACAACACTTTACCAAAAATGATTTCACCAATTTATACTCTCACAAACATTTTAAGATAATTATTATTGCTCCATAACCCTTGCTAACATTTGGCACAGTGAATACTTTTCTAGCAGGGGTATCAGCATTGGGAGTATAATTCCTTAAGAAATACCCAAGGACCTATCATATTGCCAAAATTCAAAAGCCTGAAAACATAATTTATAAGGCTGTATGAAGACATGCACTTACACTTTGCAGTTGAAAGTAAAAAATGACAAAAGTCTTACAAGGACCTCTCTTCCTCTCCTTGTTTACTGCAGCATTATTTGTTAAAGCAAAATATTGGAAAGAACCCAAATACCCATCACTATGAGGGTGGTGGGGAAAAAATGATAGTACATCCATACAATAGGTTATTATATGAATGTAAAAATAAAGAGGATTATTTTTGTGAACAAATTTAGAGTAATTTCCAGGCTTTTCTGTTAAGTGATAAAGCAAGAGTGCATGTAATATAATAGCTTTTCTGTTAAATGATAAAGCAAGATGTAAAGAGTCCATGTAATATAATAAGTTATAAGGGTAAAAAGGTAAATATTTTTACAAAAGAAAGAAAAGCAAAAGTCAAGAATGGATGAGGAAAGAAGGAAGAAAGATGGAGAGCATAAATAAAACACTAATGAAAAAAGGGTTAGGGATTAAAGCAAAAACTCAGAATATACCTTTTTACATAACATTGATTTTTAACTAAGTAAATGTTTTGCATTTTTAAAGAGAGTTGAAAAGTAATGAAAGGAAACATTGAAATGGAATACAAACAGAAGCAAATAACCTTAAATGTATATCAATTTTATAATATAACCATATAGAAGAAAGAATTAATTCAAATGAGGTATCTATACAGTATTTCTGACTGTTCTCTTTAACGGGATATAATTCAAGAACAAATAAAACATGTTCCTTTTGGAAAGACATCTGGAGAACACTTAGAGAACTAAAAATAGACCTGCCATTTGACCCTGCAATTCTTTTGTTGGGTATATTCCCGGATGACCAAAAATCGCATTACAACAAAGACATTTGCATCAGAATGTTTATTGCAGCCCAATTCATAATTGCCAGGTCATGGAAGAAGCCCAAGTGCCCATCGATCCACAAATGGATCAACAAACTGTGGTATATGTACACCATGGAATACTATGCAGCCATAAAGAAGGATAGAGACTTTACATCCTTCATGTTCACATGGATGGAGCTGGAGAATGTTCTTCTGAGCAAAGTATCACAAGAATGGAGGAAAAAGTATCCAATGTACACACCCCTATTATGA
>CAUYTI010112060.1:0-27040 GCA_963575145.1 Galago senegalensis | reverse complement strand
AGTGCGTGGCCGGCTTAGATCTTGTTCAGCCTGCCGAGCAGGGGAACTCGGCTCTGGCAACCCGCTGCCCGCAGGAAGCCTGCGGCTCCAGCAACCAGTTCTGGACCCGCTCAGAGCCCTGGGGCAACGTGCCTCTCTGCTGCCAGTGGGGTGCGCGGCTCCAGCAGGCAGCTCTCGGCCCTCCCGGAGTGGGGGACTCATCCGCCGCCACTGGCGGGGTTGCGCTGAGCTCTAACAAGTACTTCTGTCGTGAATATAATTCTTGTGATTTACTCTGGTTCAGTCCTCAGTAAGAATATCAGTAGCCTATTGCCTTGGTCAAAGAGTCTTACAGGAAAACGGGGAGGGGCACACCTGTCACGGTTCCCCCTTGATTATTAAGGTCAGGGCTCTAATGTCTAAGTGGCAACCTAAGCTAGGTTAGGCACTAACCCATGGGCTGAGTGTGCTGCAGTTTGTAAGCATGAACATTTTAGATAAAAACAGCTTGAGATTTCTATGTTAAGTAAAAAGATACAGGGATCCCTTTATTCTCTTCATTATTCTGCAGGGCTCTCCTTTACCTGTTAATATGGCGCCCTCCATTTTCTTATTTTTGTCTTCACATCTGTATTTACATTATTTCTCATTATGGCTGTTACACTTATGGTCTTGACTCTGAATCGTACGATCCTTAAATCCTCGGTGTATTTGAAAATCTGTGTCATATTACCCTTTGAGCACCTTGTCTCCTAAATTTCACTGTACTCCAAAACAAAGAAAATGATGTCTAACCTACTGGATATGTAAAAACATGATTTTGATTGGATAAACACTTATTAATTACTTGTGAAAACATAACAAAGTTTAAGTCTGAAATTGTGGATAATTATGGCAGACTGCTGTGTCTTCATGATCTGCCTTTCTCTTTGTGGGCTCACAGCAGGTGAGCTAGAGAGGCTGGGCATGGCTACGAGACTAAATTCTCATCTAAAGGGGGTTGAAAGATGTGTGCAGCTTCTGTTCCACTTGTGTAGAAAGAAACTGCTTGCCCAGTGCACCCTCTCTTTCCCATTCATGCAAACTGGAACCTGGACGTAGCCATTCCTGAGTTGAGCTCGCAAATGAGGACAACCTATAATGTTCTCAAATTGCCCATGGATGATAATGTTTGGGATTCAGGACCAGAAGTCACCTCAGGAGTCCTTTAAATCACATGTTATTCTGTATGGTAAAAAATCTTACTTATGTATTTTTAAATGTGAAGAGTGATAATAAAAAACTGATAGGATTATGCTAAAAGTTTCAGAGATTTTCTGTTAACAAAAGATACAATAATAAAGACTTCATTTATTATTACTATGGGCCATCGTAATGGTTGGCAAAGTTATATCATAGATACCTGAGCAGCATATAGAAATCATCACCTGCTATAGACATTTGCTAATGGAAATCATTAAAAGAATAAATGTAAAAACAAAATCATTAAAATATAAAAGATACTACCAAAAATATTTAATATTTAAAAATAATTATTTAAAGTGATATTTTAAAATACCCAAAGAATTCATTGTTCTATCTCATAATCTTGCAGTTTGTTTTGAGACAAATAACAAAATTATAAAATATTTCCTTTCAGGCCGCATGGACAGGGCTTGGATGGCTAAAAGTTCATCCACAAGCGTCTCCAGGTCTGTCCTTAGAGTACATGTGGCTTTATGTAAGCTCATTCCATTTCTTTTTAAAATTTTTTTAGCGATGAAACTTTTTGGCCTTCTTGCCTCAGTTTTGATTTCAATAGAAAATCAGGTCAGTTTCTGATTTCACCTCCCCAACATTTCTCTCTTCTTCTCTTTGTATTTCTTCTGTTACGATGTTTACAAAGAGCTTTAGGCTCAGTGCCTATAGCTCAACCGGCTAAGGCGCCAGCCACGTACACCTAAGGTGGCGGGTTCGAATCTCCAGCCTGGGCCCACCAAAACAACAATGATGGCTGCAACCAAAAAATAGCCGGGCGTTGTGTTGGGCACCTGTGGTCCCAGCTACTTAGGAGGCAGAGGCAGGAGACTCGCTTGAGCCCAGGAGTTGGAGGTTGCTGTGAGCTGTAATGCCACGGTACTCTACCCAGGGGAACAGCTTGAGGCTCTGTCTCAAAAAAAAAAAAAAAAAAAAAAAAAACCCAAAAAAACAAAAAAACAAAGAGCTTTAGCCTGTACTTAGTACTCCCACACTGGAATGTGTCGTTCAACATAATTTGAGTGGTATTTGAATAATGTGACACTGAGCTCTCCCTGCAAGGTCAACAACGCTGCATTAAACCGCACGTTGAAATCGCCAAAGGATGTATTTATTTTGCTTCCAAAACTTGTTATTTTTTCTAATACCATTAATGAGTTTAGTATAAAATATATGTGTATTGTATGTATAAACTGATTAGTATTTATTTTATTTACAAGAATGACTCATTAGCAGCCAGTACTAATAGGCGCATTTAAAAAAAAAATTTATTTTAAAGATAACCAGTGATTCTGCATGGTGATAGTTTTAATTCTCATGGGTAAATTATGGCACATTTTCTTATTTTCTTGACAACTCAACTAAGTTTTCTTGGGATTCAGGACTTGGAAAAACATACATATCCCCCCAGGTAATGCTAGGAAGGAGCTCCCTTTGGAAAGGCCAGCCTAGAGGATGGGGGAAGAGGAGTAATGAGAGCTCCTTGATGGTGTTGACGTTCAAAGCTGCCTCATCAGCCTGGGATGGCTGAACAGTCACCTGAGACGGAAATTAACTTGAGTCTTATTTAAGTCATTTTATTTTCAGGTCCCTGTCCTAGCAGCCTGGCGTCTCCCTTCACTAATTCAGAAATATTATAAATGTTTTATGCCCAGGACTTCCCTCATAACTTGTTTAGCAACTTAGTTTTATTATAACTTTACATTGAAAGCTGATCTTAGAGATTATCTAGTTAAATTGTCTCATTTTATAGCTAGTTCAGTCCAAGAGCTAGGAAATGATTTGATGGAGGACACGTCACATTTTTCATATTAATGACATTCAGTTAATATGGAAGACAATTGCATGTCAGTAAGCGCATAAAAACATGCAAAATGTCTTTAAGTATAAAGGGTAAAACTATAATTTCTTTTGTAAAATTTATACTGGCACAGAGTAAATATGATGTTGGTTTTTCTCCTCTATTAGTCTGCTTTCTGTTGTTAGCAGAATACCTGGAACTGGGTAATTTATAAAGAAAAGGAATGTGTTTCCTACAATTATGGAGACTGAGAAGTCCAAGGTTGAGGCCTGTATCTGATGAGGGCCTTTTTGCTGGTGGGGGTCCCTGCGGGGTCCCAAGGTGGTGCAGGGCATCGCATGGTGAGGGGCTGAGTGTGCCAGCTCAGGTCTCTCTTCTTCTGCTTGTAAAGCCAGTCCCAATCTCCCAATCCCATGGTAACCTATTAATCTGTGAACTTATGAATGGATTAATCCATTCATGAGATTAGAGCCTTCATGACTCAATCAGCCCTTCAAGGCCCCAGGTCTCAACACTGCCACATTTGGTATTAAACTTTAACAAGAGTTTTGGAAGGGACACATTCAAACTGTAACATCCCCCTTACAGTATTTACGTCTTTATTGCTTATTCTTGACTCAGTGTAGATGTTGGTCTAGAATGGCATGAGGGGAGTAAAGGTCATCTAAGCTACAGGTTAAGCATTTTCTGTACATTATTTCATTTTGTTATCACAAAGACTGTGTGAAGTGTCATGAGCTCCATTTTGCGGATGAGAAAAAGTGAGAATCTGAGTGGCTAATATACCATTCTCAGGTTGCACAATATAAGTCAGAGCTGGGAATTCATAATAAATGAATATGTACAGATATTTCAAATAATTACCAAGTAACATTCCATGATATCTTTTTGTTATATCGGCCGATATCTTTACAAACAGCAATCTCTGAACTCATTGCCAAGGTACTAAACAAACTGGAAAATGTGGTGGATGTTTTTTTATATTTTAAATAATTTGTCTTTTACCTTTGGACCCTGTATATTTTTACAGTATATAGTAAAGAAATAAAAAAAATTATTTTGTACAACCAAGTTCAAGGTAGTTTAGATGAATACAGGAAATAGACCTGTGGCAAACTAGAACTGAATTTTAATCAAATATGAGACTATTATAAAGCGATATTGATGTCTTGAGTACTAAGTTCCGTATTAAGGTCACAGCAATAGCTTAGTATTTTATGAGCCTGCATGGTGATGGTAACATCATCTCTTTAGTCTTAAGTTTGCCTCGAGCAAAAATAAATCTTTATGTCATAAACTGTATGGAAACATTACCGCCTTCTCCAGTAGGGATCATTTTTCCCCTAAATATCACTACTATCTTGCTGTGGTTAAAAAGTAAAGAGAAAAAAAAAAGAAATAACCATTCTGTTTTGTTGAAGTGGTAAAGATTTCTGCTTTTATAGGATAACTTGAGGACAGAGGGTTTCTGGTTTTTCTGGAACATTAAACCATTATGTGTTGGTGCATCAAGGAGAACTAAGATCAGTTCTGCATATTTAGATCACTTAAATGATAGATTGCTAGTTCGTGTTTGGTGGATGTTACGAGTTAAGGAAGAGGCTGTCACGGAGGCAACCAGGAAGAGGCTCAGCAGTTCTGGACGGGAGTCAAGGTTGAAGGAAAATGAGCCTCCAGAGATCATGGTTTACACCGAGACTTTCAGGCGATTGGTTCTTCCGAAGCTGTGCTAGAAAAGGTTTCAAACACTTGTGACCCAGAAGAGTCCCATGGGTGCAAAGAAGAAGTAGTCCCCCTCACTTATATAAAGAACAGCAAATGTTAAGGAGGCCTGATTTTTTGAAGGCATGGGTTCTTCATTTATAGTTAGAATTCAACATTTCATTTGGCTCTTGAACTGAATTACATGACTTATAATTGGAAATATGTGTGTTCCTGTCTTAAGGAATTAAATCTTTATAGGAAAAATTCAACTGTATTAATTCTAAATTGTATCCCCACTGCTCTTTGTATAGGCCTGAAAAAACTCTGTGGTAAGTCTAAGCTTTGGTGAACAGACATTATAATTCACTGTCATTATAATTTCTGAGCAATGTCTACAGAAACTGTAGGCATAGGTGGAATTCTTCCACTTAGGCTGGAGTCCTTAGACCTTTTGGTTTTATGAAAAACTCATATTTGTAAAGGAAAGCTATTTTTAATCTTGCTATCTTAATTGTCAATATTCTTTTTGAATTTTATCTCATTAGGAAAAGATTTATTTATTGGATTTTAATTAGGAGTTTTTGGGTTTTAAATGCTTGTTTGTAGTATATGGGATAACAGCATTCTTCCTTAAATTTTAGGACAAGGAAAATATGTTTAATATATTTAATGTTAAACTAGTAAAATTCCCCCCCAAATGTGAAAGCAATTACGTTAGACAAAAAAAATCACTCGAATTCAAAGTGCTTTTTCTATTCTCTTACTCCACAGCAATTATCACAGATGTGATTTCTGTGATCCCCCAAATATGTGGGGATCACCCCCCCAGCAAGCAAGTGATCAGTTCAGCAGTGGATTCCAGCTAGATGTCCTCCAATTTAATTCCAGAACTACCTGGAGGTATCATCAGATCCCAGGAGTTGAGGGCTCAGTCTCCAAGACCAGCTCTCTCCAACTCCCACTGCCAACCACAAATCCCAGGCTGTTTTCCCTATGCCTCTGATGGGCCAGCTATAAATGGGATTCTATGATACCCTCCTTGGGTTCTGCTAATTTGCTGGAGTGGCTCATAGAACTCAAGGAAACACTTAGGTTCACAGGTTTATTATGAAGGACATGACAAAGGACACAGATGAAGAGATGCACAGAGTGAGGTCTAGGAGGCATGGGGGAAGTGGTGTCAAGCTTCCAGCCCTCCCTGGGCATCTCCCTTCCAGGAATCACCTTGTGTTCAGTGTCCAGAAGCTTCCTCAACCTAGTCCTTTTGGGTTTTTACAGATGCTTCATTACACAGGCCATTGACTATTGGTCATAAACTTAATCTTTAGCCCTTTCCTCTCCTTGGAGATTGGAGTGGGGGTGAAATTCGTAACCCTCTAATCCAGCCTTGGTCTTTCTGGTGGCCAGTCCCCTCCCAAAGTGACTTAGGGATCAGTCACTTTTGCTAGCCATCAGCCAATTAGGAGCATACAGAAGGTTTTAGCAAATATATGCAGTAAATGGGGTCAAAGATCTAATATGTATTTCGTAGTATCAGAATTGCCTATGGTAGTCTACCAAGAAATTTAAATATTTGACTGAAGAGTTTAGAAGTATTTCACATTTGATATAATAAAGCACGAAGTGTCATAGAGGCAAGTCTGGGGGAAAATGAACTTAATTCAATATCAGAAAAGTAACAATCTATATTGTACCCTTTCTGGAGGAAGACATTATGAATAAATCCAGGTTAGGGGAGGGAGTTTCCCCAAACCACATGTTGGCAATGTCTTCTCAACAATATTCTAAAAAGAACCAGGGACACAGGGTTGGGCACACACACCAGAGAGCAGAGAGGTGCTCTGTCCTGGGGCTGTGATAATTTCTGAGGTCTTACAATGGCTGTTTGTTGTTTGAGATGCCTTGTCCTTTTGTGGTGTCTGTCAAACAGGTGCTGATGGAACACAGATGACACAGTCAGATTAGGATTATTCAAGCAGGTGTATTTGTGAAGTGACTCATTATAAAAGTGTGAGTATGATGCCAGGAAGCAACAAGAGATGGGGAGGTGCTCTGCATTAGTAGTGAGATTTTCACCGACACTAGGCTTGAACAGTAGAGGGGAGGAAGAGATTATCAGAATCTGGAAGGAAGGTGAGAACTGTGCAGATTGGGCTGCCTCAAGAGATGCAGTGACCTGCTGCTGAGAGTCCTAACCAGACAAAGGCAAACTCAGGGAGAGTCAGCATGGGAATAAATACTCTCATCTCATTCTCCTTCTTCCTTTGGATCTCCTGCTGGGGCTCCCAACACAAGTCAGAAGGTGCAGGATCTATTGGTATAATGTAGAGAACAACCTCCATCAGCATGAAATGGGGTCATTAGAATAGTCTGGGTGTTATGAATGGAGGACTAGCATTTTGGTCAATGGAAAGAAATGTCTCCTCTGAATCCTTGCAGTAGGTGCTATCTTTTACTTGTTAGTTTGAGAAATGTGAGTCCCCTGGATGAAGCCTCTCAGTTCTACATCGCTGATAAAACTGGGGTGAGATCATAAGTTTCCTAAGGCTTCTGGGCTCTCTTGGGAGATGAGCCATCAGTTCTCCTGGTGACACAGAAATCTGAACATGGACATCATCCAAAATATAATAAAAACAATTGTTAGAACTTGCTTGATATTTCTCCTCAAAACATCTCACACTGAACCTAGTTCTGTTTTAGAATTTTTAGTCTTCTTTGATCTAGGTGACTAATAAAGCAAAATGAATCAAAGTAAAGATAATAAATGATACATCTTTGAACTATAGTTTCCTGAATCCATAAAACATGAAATTGCTTCATAGATTTTTTTTCCAATATGCTTCTAAAAATGCAGAATTTGGATTAACTTTTATGACCACACTCTGAGAAATTGAATCAAGAGCCTGTTTCTTCATAAATGCTTTCATAACCTTGTGCTCTGTCTTAATGACATCACTGCTTATTAAAAAGTTTAGCGGACGCTCAGTGCTCGGCAACTGAAGTACAAATTTGAAAATAACAGTCCCAATAGTGAATTGGATTGTAGAAGATTTCTCTGGGAGCAAAATTCTCTCTCCACTGTTTGGAAGTTTATCTGGTGGTAGGTAGGTTTTCAATAGGATGTGCTACTCTGACCTTTTCTAGCCAAAGCAAAACGAAATTTCTAAAACTTGAATCTTGACTTTGAGCCTCATAAATGTTGTAGGTAAAACAGAGGGAAATACAGAAAGCAACCCGTCCATTCACTGAACACAGACAGATTGCTCCTAATGTGCACGGCATCATTTTGGGGACTGGAATTCAGAGATGAAAAACAATCTGTTTTCAGAATCTAATGAAGAGTAAGGCGGGTGAAGAGTGACCACTGCACACAGTGACTGGGGGTGTAAGACAAGTCAGCAGCAAGTGACCACTGCACACAGTGACTGGGGGTGTAAGACAAGTCAGCAGCAGGACCTCTTTCTCCCCTCATTCTGGGACTCCACTGACATGAGTGCTAGTTTGTTGTTTGTTTTTTGATTGTGGTCCCACAGTTCCTGAGGCTGTCCACACTGTTTTCAGTCTGTTATTTAGGCTGGTAATTTCTTTGGTTTCATCTTTGAGGTTGCTTATTCTTTCTTCTGTTGGAGCTCTCCATTCTGCTGTTTGAGCTTATATGTTAAGTTTTTTTTATTGGTTATTGTATTTCTCACCTCTAAAAATTTCTATTTTTTTAGTAAAAATATTTTAATTGTATGTTGTATGTGACACGATGTTTTGAGATAAGTGTACAAGAGGAATGGCTAAATCAAGGTAATTATAATAACAGGCATCTCCTCAGAAGCTTGCTGTTAATTTGTAGTTGAGAGTACAGGACCTCTTACCTCTTTCTTTGCACTCCAAGCGAAGGTCAGTCTACTGTATGTGTGTGTACCTATGTAATCTGGGTTTTGGTTTTCGATGTATTAGTGTGAAGAAATACCATTGTACATCCTGATGAAAAGCAAGTATGGTATGTTTGTTTTGAATGAGTATTGGATAATTTTTTTTACTGTCAATAGCACCTTTTTTCTTTGAACCATTAAAGCTTTTTCTAGTTGCCAAAAAAAAAAAGGAGGGGAAGTGGGAAGTAAAAGGTACTACCCTAGTAGCTTGGAGTTAGAGTCCAGGCTTCCACACTGATGTGTGTGATATAGGACAAGTTATTCTTTCTCTTTGTGCCTCAGTTTCTATGTCTGTAAATTAGAGTGTGTGTTGGGGGCATCCTAAATAGTTTGTGAAGTTTGCACTAGCTCTCAAAATTTCTGTGCCAGAGCAGAGTGGGTCAAAGCATTTACACTCGGTTTCTCTGTGATTCAGTGTAAAGTATCAGAAAATTAAGGTTGACATGATTTATCATGAGTTACCTTCACTTAGAATGCAAGAGAAGGTTATTACTGTGCTAATACAATGGAATGTGACATTTTCCTACTAAGTGGCAGTATCACAGCAAAGAAAATAAGTGAACAGGAGGAATCTTGGCCATCTTGAGTCTTGATTGTGCAGTGATGGCTTATGAAGGTGAAGTGCTGTCCAATGCATTGCTCTCTGAGTCAAAGTTTAAATAATTATTCTAGAGACAATGTTTATTTAAATAACTGTGGCAGGAAAAATGACCAAGACAGAGTGCTTTAAAGGTATTTCTTTTTTTTTTTTTATTGAGTGGTAACTATGTACATTAATGCACTTCTGGGGTACAGTGTGGGGTTTTCACATGCAATCCGAAATACTTTCATCAAACTGGTCAACAGAGCCTTCATGTCATTTTCTCAGTTATTGTTTTAAAATGTTCACATTCTATTCTTAGAAAGATTCACTTGTACCCCTGTAGAAAGACCTCAGAAGTGATCCCTCCAATCCCCCTCCCTCCACCCATTCACCCCTTCCCTTCTCCCTCCCTAAAGGTATTTCTTATGCTGTGATTATTCACAGTGATATTAACTTCAAAAATAGAGTTGCATTTTTTATCTAATTTTTTTTCCAATCACTGAGTAAATTGTGCCTATATTTCTTTCTTTTTTTTTTGAGACGGAGCCTCAAGCTATCCCCCTGGGTAGAGTGCCATGGCATCATGCTCACAGCAACCTCCAACTCCTAGGCTCAAGCGAGTCTCTTGCCTCTGCCTCCCAAGTAGCTGGGACTACAGGCACCCACCACAACGCCCGGCTATTTTTTGGTTGCAGCCATCATTGTTGTTTGGCGGCCCCAGGCTGGGGATTTGAACCCGCCACCTTAGGTGTCTGTGGCTGGCGCCTTAGCCGCTTGAGCCACAGGCGCTGAGCCTATATTTCTTTCTTTTTTCTTTCTTTTTATTGTTTGGGATTCACTGAGGGTACAAAGAATCAGGTTGCACTGATTGTGTTTGTTAGATAAAGTCCCTCTTATAATTGTGTCCTGCCTCTAAGAGGTGTGCCATACACCGTGACCCCCCATTCTCCTCCTACCCTCTCTCCACTCCCTCCTCCCCCTACTCCTCACCTTGTATTAAATCATCTACTGTCTTCATATCAAAATTGAGTACATTGTATTCTTGCTTCTCCATTCTTGTGATGCTTTACTAAGAAGAGAATGTGTTCCACTTCCATCTAGGTTAATATGAAAGAAGTAAAGTCTCAACCAAAAATCACATTACAACAAAGATACCTGTATCGGAATGTTTGTTGCAGCCCAATTCATAATTGCTGGTCATAGAAGAAGCCCAAGTGCTCATTGACCCACAAATGGATCAGTAAATTGTGGTATATGTACACCATGGAATATTATGCAGCCCTAAAGAAAGATGGAGACTTTACCTTCTTCATGTTTACATGGATGGAGCTGGAAAATATTCTTCTTAGCAAAGTATCTCAAGAATGGAAGAAAAAGTATCCAATGTACACAGCCCTATTTTGAAACTAATTTATAGCTTTCATGGAAATGTTATAACCTAATTATAGCCTTAGAATATGGGTAGGGGGGTAGGGCAGGGGAAGGGAAGAGGGTGGATGGGTGGATTGGTAGAGGGAAGGTGATTGGTGGGGTCACTTCTATGGTTTATCTTACAAGGGTACAAGTGAATCTTTCTAAGAGCAGAGTATGAATGTCTTAACTCAGTAACTAAGAAAATGACATGAAGGCTACATTAACCAGTTTGATGAGAGTATTTCAAAATGTATATGAAAACACTGTATGGTACCCTGTGATTGCATTAATGTACACAGCTATGATTTAATAATAAAAAAAAGAAGTAAAGTTTCCATCTTTTTTATGGCTGAATAGTGTTCCATGGCACACGTATACCACAGCTTGTTAATCCATTCCTGGGTTGGTGGGCACTTAGGTTGTTCCCACATTTTGGCAATCGTAAATTGATTGCCTTTACTTTTGTGTAATCTTTTGAATGTTTTCTTTGATAGATATTAATGTAAGAATCAACCCATTTATGTGTTCCTCTGATGTATATTGAATACACACTCAGTGGTGAAGAGAAGTGGAGAGCAGTCTCGTCTCTTCTCTGCAACTTCCTGGGGTAGAGCCAGTCGAGTGTGAGGAAGAGCAGCCTGTCCACATGGCACCCTCACATCCTGGCCAGGCCAGTGTATGATCCCAAATCAGGGAATGAATTTTAGAATTTATAAGAGAAAGTGTTTTATTATGTTTCTTTTTCTCTTAGTTCAAAAACATTTAGAAAGGAAACGATGAAATCCATGGCATTTAAAGTGAACGGAGTAGGTTTACACTGAAATGTGTGATGAGTTTGAATAGTTATCAGTAAAGTAGCCCATCCTAGCTGATTTTTCAATTCCTTTCAAAGGAAGAAATTAATTTTTGAGAAGGAAAAATACAGAAGAAGTTTTTTTCTTCCCCAAATAGTCCAGGGCAGTTGTCTCACACCGGGCAGCTGTGGATTGTTTTCTCAGATACTATTTCTTGTGGCCGTCCAATCCGGTTGGCAGGATGCCCTTTCAGTTACAGAAATCTCTAAATTAACACTCACCTGTTCCTTTCCTGCCTTGTTAACATCACAGACTGTCATTCAAGACTGGGTTGTACAGACTAGATTTATTTTTTATTTATTTAAAAAAATTTACAGGATAATAAATCTGCACATTCCCGAGAGTTAAACACAGCAACTTAATTATGTTGCATTTTGGCCTTTGAAAATAAGATTGGCTTTTATGGTAATTACTGAATTGCACAGACGTGTAAATATGATGGCTAATGCAGTGACAATTTGTGTTTTAAGTTATTTTCTTCCTTAGAATTATGGATTTGAGTGACAAAATTGCTAGCATCACACTAACCAATGTGTTTTAGAGGGAAAGGCACAACAAAATAAGTGCTCCAAATTGTTCTAAAATGTATAAGGTGCCTCTTAGCTTTATTAGAACAGATAAGTGCATAATGTGATTTGTATTTTATTATCCCGTCTCACAGAAAAGCACAGAGCAGTGTGCGAATAGGAAGCTATTTTGTTAAGAAGAATTCCAGATGGGCCACAACATCCATTTGTTACATCGTGATGGGATCCTTCCTTCTTTACCCAACCCCAGCAAATGTTGATTCACAAGTGCATGGTCCCTGCCTTCTCACTGTCATCATCCCACCTGCAGGGACATGCATGGCTCACGGCATCTTTGTCAAATGTCATTAAAAGTGTCTTCCATCTGTGACCAGAAACAGTAGCAAGAATGAGGCTGATGGAGCCAGTAAAGATTTGGGATTAGTGACTTTTTAAAAAAGGTCACTGGTCAGTCTAACCCAAGTTGATAGTTATATGGAATCAATGTTCTGAGGCCTTAAGCAGGGGCATTCAAGCTGTCTTTGGTTTCTTTTGAATTTTCTTTTTATAATTAAATTGGTGAAAGACGTACCTAGGTTGTCAAAGATACTTTGATATCATTGTTTATGAACAAAGATGTTGATCATCTCCTCCTTATCATCACCTGTAATGGTCTTCTATCTCCATGTGCAGTAAATGATGAGAGAGAGATATACAGGATATTATAGACTAGGTCTATGTTAGAAGGCACAGGAGCACAGAGGTCGTTCAAGTGGGGACAGAAAGCAACGTTGCACAGGACAGTAAAGAAAATGTATGGAGGAGATGCAAGAAGGCAACTGACTGAAAGAGGAGAGGTTGGAGTCCTTCCCCATGAACCATGTGAATCAAGATCTGGCCAATCCTCTGGCGACTCATTTGTCTCAGGAGGTTGAGGAGACTCAGCTACTCTCAGCTGTGGTGTGGTTAGTGGTTTCCTAGAGAGTAGAAGTGAACCAATCCCAAAGTGATCAGAAGTCTTTGGGGGTAGAAAGCAGGAAAAGATGATGTGATTGGAAAAGGCTGGGGGTTGATCCCGGAGGCACAGACAGCTGGTAACTCATGAGCCTTACTTGAAAAGAGGAATAAAAGCACAAGCATTTGGAGTAAGTTGAAGGAAACTTCAAGCTGATATTTTTCATTATTTCTGGACCATTGCTATGATTTATTCTCCTGCTGTTTGGTACATATGTTATGTAATTTTCTTTTAGTTAGACATCTCAGTGGAGAGAGATGACAGTACAAGTGACTATGTCTCGCATTTCTGACATGACTAGGACTATTAGAGGCGACCTGGAAATGTTCTAGGATTTCTTTCTTTCTTTCTATTTTTTTTTTTCTGAGACAGAGCCTCACTATGTTGCCCTCAACAGAGTGCTGTAGCATCACAGCTCACAGCAACCTCAAACTCTTGGGCTTAAATGATTCTCTTGCCTCAGCCTCCCAAGCAGCTGGGACTACAGGCACCCGTCACAATGCCCAGCTATTTTTTTGTTGTAGTTGTCATTGTTGTTTGGCAGGCCCAGGTTGGGTTCAAACCCACCAGCCCTGGTGTATGTGCCTGGTGCCCTAACTGCTGAATTACAGGTGCCGAGCCATGTTCTAGGATTTTTTTTAGAGAGGATTTAGCAAATACTGTATGGATTGTGTATGTAATATATTTACACAGATTTCTAAATTGCTTTCTATTTTCTTTCAATTACTCCATCCTTAACATGGCAAGTGACAAGATTATCATTTGATTTTTTTTCTTTTTAAAAAATTTCAGGTTAATGTGAGGGTACAATCAGCTTACAATATTTGAATTTGTTAGGTAGAGTCTGTCTTGTAGTTGTGTCCCACTCCCAAAAGGCATGCCATATACCCCCACAAAGTGCTCATTAAGTGGGAGCACCCCAATCTCCCTCTCTGCTCTCCCCCTTCCCCTGCTCCTCCTCCCTCCAACTTGAATTGAGTTGAGTTTTAGTCCTATGTGGGTGTGTATTAGATCATCTCCTGGCTTCATATTAGTATTGAGTACATCGGATCTTTGCTTTTCCATTCTTGTGATATGTATAAATATATACGCAGCAGTGTATTTCCTGGACACCAGGTGACCCTGTGGTGTTACACATGCTGCTTTTACTATGTATACAATGGAAGCTGGAAGCTACTCTCTGGTTGCAGAGGAGATTGTGTCCTATCTCCCTGGTTTATTTGTCCTCAGTCAGGGCCCAGTACCTTTGTTAGCATCCTGTCCCTGCAGGATTGGGGCCCTAAATCTCTCACAGCTTCCTTACATGACACACTAAATAGTGTCCCCTGATAACAATGTGGCCTTCTTTGGGGTGCAGGGTCTGCTCAGCTCACCCCAAGTATGGTTGCCTGAGCCCAGAAAGCATTCCAGAGCTGGCCATGCACTAGGACCCTGTGAACTGTTCTTCCAGCAAGGCCTCCCCACAATGGCCCCACCCGTTAGCAGCCAAGCTGATGGGAGATCCACCCTGCTGGACATTCAGTCTTGGCTACTTGATGCTGCTTGAATCCCCTCACTTCTTTAAACAGTTTAAACTGCTTGTGGGAGCAGTTTAGTCCAAAATCAATAAACAGCAAGAGAGCTCTTTCCGGTCCCCAGACCGCATGAGGGCTGGTCAGTGGTCCCTGCTCATCCTCCACTCCTGGAGCCCACCACTGGTTCACTGTGCCCTGAAGTGATGTCCCAGCGCAAGTTCTTCCAGCCAGAGGTGAATGGAGTTCTGGTTTGCCTGTCTCGCCTCAAGTGGCTCATAAGGAGCTGTTTCTAATCCTCCATCTTGTTCCACACCCCTGACTTTCCCTTTTTGGGAAAAAAATTAAATGTGCAAGTTAAACATCACAAACTTACCTTTGAAAATCTTAGCAAATACTATGTGAAGTATATTCCTTTTCTTGTTGACAACTATGGAAAAGTATTATAACTAAGTATTCTCTATCAATATAAAGGGGAAAAGTAAGTTCAAAACATGCCAAGGTGATTTCACTAAAAGAAAAGTTGATTAAAATTTGACTACAACAGGAAACCCTTTTGTTCCTTGGGCATTATTTGAACTGTTTTGTGACTACCAGGTTTGCAAACTGGAATTTTAGACAGCCAAACTGGGGGATAGTAGAGCGTCTGTCCCTCTTCTTTCCACTCCTGTGGATTGTCATTTGATTCTTTCAGGAGTTATTTATATTTTTTGGGGTGGGGGATGAAGTAAGGAGAAAGTAATGAAAATGAAACCCAAATCGGTCAGTTTGACTACAGGGGTCTTCTAAACAATATCAATTTTAATGTATCCAGATTTTCTTTTGTCTTAAGTAGTGGATAATGAAGTCTAATGGTACCCAGTTGGGCTCTAGTTATGAGATTATGTCTCCAGTTAGTTATAAAAATAAAGTTTATCAAGTTACATTTATGCTTCTGTTTTCCCAAGGTGGAATGGAGAGGAAATGCTGAACATCAGGTAGTGTAAATGTTTTGCTATGGTTATCAATCACTAGCTCCTGTTGTGGGCCATGGGCTTTCTTTTTTTTGTTTAATGTTCTGTGGGAATGAAATTTTATTATTTCAATTTAGATGATTTGACGTAAATATCTGATCTGTATATTTATATTAACTGCCAAGTGATTTGATATAGATGGTTAATATATATGTATCAAAGTCTCTGATAGGTCTTCTTAAGTTCCAGCTGAGTACACTTTCAGAAACTCAGTTATGCCTGCCCAGCCCCGAATACTCACTATCCCTGTGAAAACAGTGTCTGGGAACTCGTAGATAATGCAACGGAGAGAGTGGAAGTGTTAGTTCATTTAAAAAGATGAATGTGTTTCTAGGCATTTATTTTCTTAATCCAAGGTCTAATACGAGAATTGAAAATCCAGTGCTTCAGGGACCGTGGAGATAATGTAAGTATATTAACTCTAATGTTCTACAGGAATAGAAATACACCAACCATTTCACTTTAAACTCTGATGAGGGGAAGGAGCACCTGGTACTGATTTCAGTAGCAGGTGAACATTGGAGCCGAGTCTCTGTGGAAGGAGGAAAGCCACTACGTGGACCCCCACAAGGGAATGTGGGTTCAATGTTGCCAAATTTCCCAGTTTTTCAAGAGGGTCATAAATTTGTATTTTTCTATAAAGTATCTCATATTGTACACTTTGGCAATATAAAAACAAATTTAAAAGTTTTTTTTTTAACATTGTATGTGTCAATGTGACAGTTTCATACCAATGGAGGGATCAGAAATGGTTTATTTTTGCATGTCCCTGACCCCTCTGATTGGTTTGTGGAATGGGTCACCCCAAACCTGTCTTCAGGCCAGATTAGGCTGATGTCTGCCAGGTTGTGACCTCTGCTCTGTGTACTGATCACTCTCCAAACTATTTCTCCTGTCTTAGGCTGCAGCACCATATATAAATTAGCTGACTGGACATCTTTGGCTGCATTTCTCTTAAGTTAACACGTTCAAAACAGCGCACATGGGCTCCCCTGCTCTTGGCCGAGCCTGCTCTACTCCTGGTGTCTCTCCCTCTGGTCCAGTGTTCTGTTTAAAGTCAGCAACATGACTATGGCACCTTAGGGTACTGCTGTCTTGCTCACCTTTCACCATTCAGTCACTAGGTCCTCTTAAATATTTCTCAATCCTGCCCTCTGTTCAACCTCAATTTCTGTTTATTTTCCATTTCTGTGATTGCTCTGATAGCCTCCAAGTGGTTTCTTGGCTGCCAGCGTGGTCTACTGAAAATGCAGACATGACCTTGACCCTCTTTTGTTTCAAAGTGTCCTAATGGCTGGTCTCTCAGCACAGGATGAAGATGAACCTACCCTCCTCAGGCTGGCAAAGCCCCTCTACCCCTGCTCCCACTTACCCCTGCAGTCTCGTGGCATGTCAGCCCTGTCTTTTCCGTTCTGTTAATATTAGATGCCCTTTGCTGACCCCGTGCTTTTGCTCACGTTGTCCCCTCTTTCCTGTGTGCTTCCTCTCCTCTTCAGAACGCTGCTGAGGCAGCACATTCCCACACCTTCTGCGTGGCTTTTCTTGTACCACTCTTGTACCAGATTATGTAAAATGGCTGCAATGTTCCAAATGGAAGGGTTCATAACTTACTATCTTTGATTTCTAGCAGAGTTCCTGGTCAAAGGAAGGCAAGCAAAATCTATTTGTTCAGTGAAAGGAGCTGAGTGGTCCCAGAGTTCTATGGAGGAGCAGCAGTAGAGTGGATCAATACTCAGAATAGGGTGCAGATTGAAATTCACCTGTTAAGACAGTGTGGGTCATTTGCCAGTTGCAGGCATGTGCACACACACAAATACGCACACATATGACTAAAGCATAAAATCTGGGCAGTTGGTTGGTTGGCTGAGAGAGTATTAGCAGCTTTGGTTTAATAAGTCCCTGGTGGACTTGATGCCTTTTCCCCTACAGATGTCAGAAAGGGCAGGTGCAGGACTGAATGCTACCCGTTTAAGTATTTAGTTCACTGTAATCTTCTGCCATAGGGCTTTCAGTGGAATCCAGAGGCAGCAGTCCTTAATCTTTAATACTTTCTTTGGGGCAAACTTCCAAGGGGCTGAGAGACCATTACTGCTAATCTGTTGTCCTCATCACCACCTGCCCCTTGATCATCGTCCTAGAGATGCCCTCAAGATGCTTCTGGGAAAGTCTCAGGTATGGAGGTGGTGAGTAGGTTTCACCCCACAGGCCAATTCTAATGGAATGGTAGTGGCTCTGGTGGAACAAAGCAACCTCAAATCTCTGTTCTCAAGGAGCCCTCAGTCTAGCTGTAGAGATAGACAGATAAACAAGGAAGTGCAGGGAGGAAGGCAGGCAGGTGGGGCAAACTCTAGAGAGGCTACCCAAAGTGGTCCCAGAAAATAAGGAACACACACGAGATCGTAAATCAATGCACTGCTTCCTCTATCTAGAAAATCTCACCATAGAAAGTGCTGGTGGAGTCAAGGAGTATCACCAAGGTACATCTAGCCACAAGCTTCTTTACTCCAGGCACAGAGTAATCAGGAGTGTGCCGACAGGTGCTCTCAGGGCATTGTTCTAGGAAACCCCAAAAGGGGTCAAAATGAGATTTGGTTAGAAACACAACTGTGATGATTAATTTTATGTGTCAACTTATATGTTAGGGATGCCCAGGTAGCTGGTAAAACATTATTTTTGGGTGTGTTTGTGGGAGAGATTAGAATTTGAATGCCTAGACTGGTAAAGAAGATCACTCTCCCTGGTGTGGGGCAGGCATCATATGTGAGGGTCCAAATAGTGCAGAAAAGGTGAATTCTCTCCTGTCGTCAGATCTTTGCTCTTGGATTGAATCACCCCACCAGTTTTCTTGGTTCTTTAGCTTGCAGATGGCAGATGGTGGGACTTCTTGGCTTCCACAACTGAGTGAGTTAATTTCCAAAATGAATCTCCACTCTTATATCTGTATATATTCTGTTGGTTCTATTTCTCTAAAGAACCCTGACTAACATAATGGTCTTTTCCATCATAGAGGCTTGGGTTTGTGATCTTGAAAAAGTTCCTTAACCTCCAAGCTGTGATTTTCTACTCTGTAAATTAGGCATTAGATCTTACTATATAAGTGGTTGAGAGAATTATGTGACAAAATGTTCACAAATCTTTAAGCCTAGTGGCCAAGGGCCCTTGTCAAGCATGTGTGCATGTG
The DNA here is from genome assembly GCA_963575145.1 of Galago senegalensis. Lineage (NCBI taxonomy): Eukaryota > Metazoa > Chordata > Mammalia > Primates > Galagidae > Galago > Galago senegalensis. The sequence goes on along the minus strand of CAUYTI010112060.1, from coordinate 8,321 downwards.
TTTCCTCCATCCAATCAATATCAGGCCTCCCTTTCTCTGGGAGTTTGGGGTCAGTTTCGCTGAGCAGGTATCTGTTGCTAACAGTGAGTCCTAACACTGCCAACAGAGATGGACCCCAAGAATGCAACTTGCCAGGCAGACATTTCTCTTAGCTCTTCAACCTGTGTCTATTTTCCCATTTAAATACTAACTAGGCCCTGCCCTGTTTAGCTTCCAAGATCAGATAACATTGGATGTGTTCAGCCTGCATCTATTTCCTAAGACTGAGGAGGCCAAAGGATGGGGGGAGGGAGGGTAGTTGGTGGGACCACACCTATGGTGCAACTTACAAGGGTACATGTGAAATTTACTAAATGTAGACTATAAACATCTTAACACAATAACTAAGAAAATGCCATGAAGGCTATGTTAACTAGTTTGTTGAAAATATTTCAAATTGTATGTAAAACCAGCGCATTGTACCCCATGACTGCATTAATGTACACAGCTATGATTTAATAATTAAAAAAAAGACTGGGATAAAATGGCTTCAAACTTAGAATTCCTCAAGCATAGAGGCATGTTAGTCTGTTAATAAGATTTTCTGTAATTAATATTCATCCTTAGGTAAAGGGCTACAGAAAAATCAGCTTAAGCCCTATAAAAAGATATTTATTCTGGTGACAGAAATATTAGTTCTATTTGCATGTGCAATAATTTCCTTCAACAAAATAGTTTTTACTTATTTCTAAAGTAATTTGTAACCCATAATTTAATAAAGTAAACATAAGATGTAAAATAATTCTACCAACACTTAATATGTTTGATGTGAAAATATCAGTATGTGAAACCAGAGCTGGCTCAAAGGTACTTAGTTATTGGTAATTGTCCTTTGTATATAATAATTGAAACTTTTTTTTTGTCATGACAAAGGACAATTATATTTCCCAGAAAATTCATATATGTTATCCTATTTCATTTTCATAACCACTGTGGGAAGTCAGTGGAGTCATCCTGTTTCAAAAATTAGCAAACAGGGGTCAATGAGTTTATATAACAAGAGTGTCACTAGAGGAATGTCAGGATGGCAGGGCTTTCATTTAAACCAGGCCTGCCCATGTTACCTGGCATAGATGAAGAAACAAGTGGGCTTTTAGAATGTTATGCCAAATTCAGTCAAGGGGTAAGGCACCCATCCAGGCACTGGGAAGGGTAGGAAGCCGTGAAACTGGCCTCAGGGGGTTGGTCAGGAAGACAGACGCAGATCTCAGATGCTAGTTAGTGACCTAGGAACCAGTTACCCAGGACATCCATTAATGTTTGTTTTCATACCTGTTTGTAGATATAATTATTACCTATGGCAACTATTATGGTGATATTATTGTGAACTGGAAATACTCTTAAACTTGAAATTTCATTGCCATAAATATCTTTAGTAGCACTGTGAACGTATCCGCACTGTAGCACAGAGCTCTCCCCCCACGTGGACTGTGATTTGCTTCAGTTCTCGTCATCTTTCACGCGTCTGTGGTGCCTAACTCCACAGACTGACCTCTAGTAGGTACTGAATACGGGTCTGTTGAATACTTTAGGGTATTGTTGGAACAAAACCTTAAGAAAAAGATTTTTCTTAACCATGTATGTGTAAATAAGATTCAAATGAAAAAACTTAGGAATTGCTTTTATTTCCTTACGTTTACATATTTATTGTCAATACCTATATTCTATGTGTAAAGTCTGTAACAATTGAAAAGATTCGTTTGTCTTCTGTTTAGCAGAATTTAACAGGTAGATGGTATTGATTATTAGAAATGTATTTCTTCTATTTCTCCCTTTGTCTTGAAAGATAATTTGACCTCATCATAATTTTCACAGCTAAAAAAAAAAAAAAAAAAGAGCCCTTGTTTTATCCTCTTTGGGTACCGCTAATACTAAACCTCTTTCATTGATGTGTTAAAGCTTCAGAGGATGCTTTAGATTTTTCACATGCTAAATTATGTTTTACAAAATAGGTTTTAGATAAAATACATTTCATTTTTCTTATGATGAAGCACTTATATGATTTGAATGTGTTCCCCAAAGTTCATGTGTTGAAAACTCAATTTCCGATGCAAGAGTGTTGGGAGGTGGGGCCTCATAAGAGGTGATCAAGTCACCTTTTGTTAGAGGTTTAACGCTGTTAGCGTGGAGGCAAGTTAGTTATTGCAGGAGTGGTTTCTGACGAAAGCATTAGTGCGGTCCTCTTCCCTGCCCACTCTTATGTGCTCTCCCTCTCCTGCTAGCTGCTTGGGCTGGTGCAGCAAGGAGCCCTGAGCAAGAAGCTGGGACCTTGGTGCTGGACTTCCCAGCCTCCAGAACCGTGAGAAATAAATTTCTTTTCTTTATAAAATACCCAATCTCTTTGTTTTATTATAGCAACACAAAAGAGACTATAACAAGCATATTATAAATAAAGCTAGCACACTGTGGTCTGAAAAATCATAATTTAGCTGAATCTGATCTTGCTCTTTTGAAAGGAACACTGAGATTTTGATGTTGTTCTGAGTCTTTCTGCTGCTTCTTTGACTTTTCTTATTTCTTAATAATAATAGCAGCATAAAATTATATGGCTGGGCTTTATAATTGATGTCTTATTTTTATTTATTTTATTTTATTTTTTTGGAGACAGAGTTTCAGTTTATCACCCTCAGCAGAGTGCTGTGGCATCACAGCTCATGGCAACCTCCAACTCCTGGGCTTAGGTGATTCTCTTGCCTCAGCCTCCCCGGTAGCTGGAACTACAGGTGCCTGCCACAATTCCTGGCTATTTTTTTTTGTTGTTGCAGTTTGGCCAGGGCTGGGTTTGAACCTGCCACCCTTGGTATATAGGGCTGGCATCCTACTTACTGAGCCATAGGCGTTGCCCTATAATTGATATTTTTAATGTTGAGTATCTAAACTCTCATTTCATTCTAACACTAGAGTTTGCCTACATATACTATTTTTTAGAGCCAGTGTTTATCAAATTATTATTGTATGCTAAGTTCTGAGCCAGGTACACGAGTTTGTTCATCATGCCAATGTTAACTCAGGGAAGTTCTATCATTATCTCCATTGTATTGATAAAGAAATCAAAGCTTTAGTTTACTTGAACCCAGAGTACTTAGTCTCAATCCCCCTGTTGTATGGTGTGCTGTTAACAATAGTTACTGTGTATACACAAGAGAGAATATTAATGTATTCACTTAAAATTACAAAGAGAAGTGGAGTTGCTAGATTTGGTAAAAAGTAAGGGTATGAGATTATTCTGATTATTTGACTCAACTTGTGTTTTTTTTTTTAAACATTTGTGTCAGTCTTTCTGCTCTGGAAAAAGAATGTCTTTGGAAGGTATGTAACAAACAATGTTCATTGTTATATCACATGAGATGCCTTCAACTACAAATAAATTTGTCATAACAAAATGGCTGTAAGCATAATGGTATTTGTTATCGCACATAAACGGAAGCCCAAAGGTAAAGTGCTTCCATGACCAGACAGTTGAACAGGTCAATGTCATTAAGAATCCACGTTTTTCCATTTTTCTGCTCTGTCGTCCCCACTGGTTTGGCGTTTACCTTCGGACTTGATCCTCGTTTCTCTGAGCAGGCTGCAGCAGCTTAAACCTCCCCAGAGCCCCCCAGGATATTCCCTTCATGTCATTCTTGCTATAATCCTATCAGGTGGCCAGTTGAAAGTTAATTGCTGGGAAGGAGAAGGGAATGATTCAGACTTCTCATGTTAGATTAATTAAGTTTTATCTCCAACACCACCACCCTTGCGATTACATCTCAAGCCTGCACACTCTCCTAAGGCACATGGCCATCAGAAAGTAAAAAAAAAATCAGGGTTTTTCACAAATAACTGAGAGAGAGAGAGAGAACACTGGAGTGGGAGTGCTTGTGTCTTTTGGATAAAAAGTCATGCCTAAATTCTCTCTCAGGATACAGCAAGTGACGATTTTATTCCAAGAGATTGTCACATACACTCAGGTTTATGAACTAATATCCAGTTTGGGGCAACCATTTTAATATGGTGAGAGGAGTCTAAATCACTATTAGCAGCAGTTTGATTACAATGGGAGTTGGGGTATGGATGATCAAAGACTCTATTATCAGTAATAGGTGGTCCCTGGTGCTTTTCACACAAAGTCCTTTATTGTCACTTTATTCCTGGCAGGTAGATTGTTTTTGGAGTCTATACGGATGTCCAGGTCGTGGGAGGAAACCATGAGTACGAGGGAGTCTTTTTCATTTACTTCTCCATTCATGAAATCAGTGAAAAAGGAACAAGGGTTGGTTTATCTCAGTGGTCCCTGACCTTTTTGTCACCAGGGAGTGTGGGATGGTTTCAGGAAGATCCAAATGCATTCCTTTTATTGTGCACTTTGTTTCTATTCCTATCACACTGTGATACATAATGCAATGATTTATTTTGGTCTCTGTGCAGTCCATCTGCACACGTAGCCGCTCCCCAGTGCTAGCATCACCGCCTCAGCTCCACCTCAGATCATCAGGCATCAGATTCTCATGAGGAGCGCACACTCTAGATCTTTCACATGCCTGGTTTACAGGGGTTTGTGCTTCTCTGAGACTCTAATGCCACCACAGCTGAGATGGCAGGAGGTGGTGCTCAGGTGGTGACGGGGAGCAGATGCCTGCCACTCACTTCCTGCTATGTGGCCCAGTTCCTAACAGGCCCCTGGTGGACATGGTGCTGTGGCCCAGGGGGTTGGGGACTGCAGGTTTACCTAGTTTAACTTATTATCTTGTAGGTTTCAGGATTTTTGCAAGTTTTATCCTTTGTTACAACCAATATTGAGAGGAAATCTCAAGAACAACTTTTCAGGCAGTGTGGATGTGTAAATATCACATCTTACTAAACAGTAAGATATTTTTCATTTCATAGATATTTTGCCTTTAAACTCTGCAGATAATTCTATCTGTAGCAGGCAAAAAGGGATATTAAAGAAGAAGAGAAGGGGCGGCACCTGTGGCTCAGTGAGTAGGGCGCCAGCCTCATATACCGAGGGTGGTGGGTTCAAACCCAGCCCCTGCCGAACTGTAACCAAAAAATAGCTGGGTGTTGTGGCGGGTGCCTGTGATCCCAGCTACTCGGGAGGCTGAGGCAAGAGAATCGCTTAAGCCCAGGAGTTGGAGGTTGCTGTGAGCTGTGTGATGCCATAGCAGTCTACTATGGGCAACAAAGTGAGACTCTGTCTCTACCAAAAAAAAAAAAAAAAAAAAAAAAAAGAAGAGAAGGTCACTTTGGCTTGAGAAAAGTTATTATTGTCAGTGATAACCAGTTGCCTTTACAAACAAATTGATGGAATTAATCCAGGATTACATATTTAGGCTCTTTTACCCCAGTCACTCTACTCTGAGAGAATTTTAAACATGCTTCTGATTTACATTACATATTAATTGATTCAGGCACCTAGTTGAAAGGCCTGGTACAAATGATAAAGCCAGGTAAGCAGTCTGATTAATGGAAGGAGCTGGGAAGACTTCGCTAGAGGAGCTGAAGCACTTCGTCCACTGGCACTAATCATCATCATTTATTATTGGAAACTTCTTTCAGGGCCCTGAGTCATGGTTGTAATTTGTTGGTGCAGAATGTATTGTCTTACTTATTTAAAAATATTTCCCAGGGAAAAATGTTTATTTTCAAATTGAAAGAAAAGAAAAATATTATATTCTTCTTATTATGAAAGTGGGACCAAGGATTGAAAAGCAAGATGGTTGTTCAGTGATATGTGTCTAGTGACAAACTTGGTTCCAATTAGGACAATAGATGCTGTATGGGGTAATCAGTTCATATACTCTTAAAATATTGGAAAATATTTTCTTATAGCTGTGCACTAAGTCCTTATTATTTTTATATTGTAAAGAGAATGAAGAAACCGAAGGATCATTAAAAGGAGCTCACAGAAGATGAAACTAGAAGGAAATAATGTACACTGAGATTGTTATTGACCTGGTCTATAAATACGGTCAGTTTGCAATGTAAACACTTTAACTATATCTTCCTGTTCCCTCCAAATTGCTTGTTAGTTTCTCTCTCGTTCATCTGACTTAGAGACGTGGTTCAGCTGTGTCTATAACATTTTCTAGGGCTAATGTCTAAGACATTTTCTAGTCGTGCTTATAACGCAATTTTGCTATTTATTTCATGTTTTGGATCAAATGGAAGAATCAAGAAAGAGGCAGATGGTCTGGCTGGTTTCACCTTTGGATTCTCCTACGCGTCTCTTGTTTGTATGTTGACTTTCTTCTTCAATTTGCTTCATTCTTTTGTTTCAGCTGTTACAACATCTGCTGATGTCTGGAGGATTCCTGTTGTTTTCTTGACAACCAGTGGGATTAAATCCCCCAGGGCTCTGACTTCACTGGAGACAGAAACGCTTTCAGCAGGCACTCTAAGTTGAATTTAGCTGCCGTTCTCCATCATCATTTTTATTTTTTTTTTTAGGTTAGGTCTTTCTCTGTTGTCCAGGCTGGTTTGCAGCGACATGATTATAGTTCTAGGTTACTAGAACCTAGAACTCCTGGATATTATTCCTTTACAGCGAGGTGTCAATAATTATTTTCTAGGTATGAGTTGCAAGTGTTCCCAATGAGAAAGAGAACATCTTCGGGGATATTCCTTTTCAGGGGAAGATGATAGTCTAAAGACATGAATTAGCAGTAAAGCAAAAGAGAGATTGCTAAGAGCCTTCAAGCTAGTGATAAAAAAAATTTGGTGGTGGCGCTGGTGCAGCCATTAGTAGTGCGGACGCACAGGTAGAAGAGAGGGGGGCAGATTAAAGGGAAGCAGCAGCGTGCCAACTTGAAAAGATAACCAGACTTCAGTGACAGGTGCGTTTAATATGCTATTTGAACATACCTTTTTTTTTCTTTTTTGCATTGGCATGATGTCAGTCAGCAGAAGTTTCAGACTATCCAAGATGACATCTCAGTTTTATTTATTTATGTAAATGTGTATTTGAGGATCACCCAGAAGTGACAGTGGTTATTGGTGCTCTGACAAATGTAACCCTTGCAGCCCAGAGGAGGAGCCCCTGATAGAGACTAGGGGAAGCTAGAGGGAGCTCAGTAGTCTTCCAGGAATAGGGAAGTTCTGAAGATATGCTTCAGTAATGAGTATGGATTAAACAGTAATGAGTATGAAGAAGGGGAAGGCTGTTCTCACCACAGCATGGAGGTGAGAGAAGGAATTGCAGGTGCTTCTGTTAAGTAGTAAGCTGGCAGGTACTGAATTGTTTGTGTACCTGATCGTATTGAATTTGAACTACCTCGCCAAGGTCACTTTGAGCAAGAGGTACCTGTTTTAAGGGGAGTTAAATAATAATGATACCAGCAATATTATAATAAACTAGAGACGCTATACCCTTACTGAGTTCTTCCAATGTGGCAGACACTGTTTTACTGCTTTACATGTATTAACTTTGTTTTATGAATACTCAACAACTTTTGAAGTAATTAGTATTTTGATCCTCAATTATAAGTGATGAAACTGAACCACAGAAAAGTTTAGAAGCACAATGAAGGGTGAGGTTTGGTCTAAGGAAGGCCAGGCTGATTGTGATCGTTCATTCAGTACACGTTATTTAAAGATTTGTAACACTGATGTTTGTAGAACTTGCGGCAAGCATCAGAAGGAAAGATAGTAGAGAATTAAACAAGTTATATGCATTATATATAATTATACTTTGTAGTAAGTGCAAAAATGAGGAGAACAGATTTAGGAGAAGAGAGACCAGAAGCGGGGAAACCCTTCAAAAGACTATTGCAGAAATGCAGGTGACAGATAAATAATCAGAATTTAGAGCAGAGCTGGAGCAAGTGGAGAAGAATGGGGAAGAAGAGGCAAGCTTGATAGGGATTTTAGGAATCAAATTTGCTAATATCAGCAGCCTCTTCTTCTGTGGTCCTCTGGAACCCTAGGGGAGGGGGAGAAAGGAAGGGAAAAGAAGACCAAGCCTGTCTGGGCTATATTTTTATGCAGCCATGATGTCAGTTATGGCATAGAAAGAAGCTTTGGCTCTGGCCAAGCTTGCATGACTTCTGTGTGGTATTTTTATCAAGGCTTAATGAATCAGGTCTACTATATTAATACTCCAAATGCCATGCCAGTTTCATTGCACTGTATGCTACCTCTCTTTTTCAGCAGTTTCAGATTCTTTTTTTTTTTTTTTTTGAGACAGAGCCTCAAGCTGTCCCCCTGGGTAGAGTGCCATGGCATCACAGCTCACAGCAACCTCCAACTCCTGGGCTCAAGCCAGTCTCCTGCCTCAGCCTCCCAAGTAGCTGGGACCACAGGCA
>CAUYTI010112059.1:0-10361 GCA_963575145.1 Galago senegalensis | reverse complement strand
AAATATCTCAAGAATGGGAAAAAAGTATCCAATGTGCACAGGTACATGTGAAATTTACTAGCTATAGAATATAAATGTCTTAACACAATAACTAAGAAAATGCCATGAAGGCTATGTTAACCAGTTTGATGAAAATATTTCCGATTGTATGTAAAACCAGCACATTGTACCCCATGATTGCATTAATGTACACAGCTATGATTTAATTTAAAAAAAGATTATTTCTAAGCGCACACACACACACAAAATCAGCATATATAACATTTTATTTATAAACTTGGCTTTCTATAGAATGGAATATAAAGAAAAATTAACTATATATGAAATGGCAAAGATATATGTATTTGTAGAAATCATGTGTATGGTTAAAGTGTGTATTCACTCATTAAGTGAGAATACAGGTGCCCTGAAAATGGAGTTAAAATCTAAGGCTCATATATTGTAGGAACATTTTGAAATATTTTAAATATAATAGGTTATTTATACGTGACGAAATTTTACTATAAACTTTACTCTTGACTTATAGCTTATCAATGGTAAGATGCTAAGACAAAGTAAATACTATAAATTATTAGTATTGAGAATTACAGACATAGAATTAATTTTACATAAATCATTCTTTGTCATATAAAACATGTTTAGAAATTGTGGGTCTTTTCTAAATATTAGCTGAGTTGAAATGATGGCCTATTAAACATAATAAAATGATGACATGTCATTTGGTAAATATAATAGCCCTTCTCTTAAGTTTTAATGTGGACTAAATTGGGAAGACATTTAGATATTAGTTTTTGTCAGGGGTTTGGGGGTTTTTTGTAGAATATCATGAATTTATTCATTTATGTAAATAGCATGTGAAAAAACAAAACTCTGTTTGGAATTCATTTTCTAAACAAATTAATCTTAACAACTTATTTTGTAGGAAATTTTCCTACAAAGAAGCAAAATGAGAAAATAAGATAGACAAATGGCCCATAAACATACAACAAAATCCTCAATGTCACTAATCTTTTTGTTTGTTTGTTTGTTGGTTTGTTTGAGACAAGAGTCTTACTCTGTCATTCTGGGTAGAGTGCTACAGTATCACCATAGTTCACGGCAACTTCAATCTCTTGGGTCCAAGCAATCCTCTTTCCTCACCCCCTACCAGTAGTGGTGACTACAGGCACCCACAAAACCGAGCTAGTTTTTTGTTTCTATTTTTAGTAGAGACAGGATCTTTGTCTTGCTCAGGCTGGTCTCAAATTCCTGAGCTCATGCAGTCCTCCAAGACCACCAGAACTGCTTTCCAGAGTACTAGGATTACAAGTGTGAGCCCCTGTATCCAACCTCAATGTCACTAATTGTAGCAGCCCATATAGCCTATGGCTAGGAGGAGCGAGAATTATAAGAAATACCTGTATAGCTCAATAAAGGAACACCTTGGTGAAAAGGGCATGGGGAGGGATTTAGCTCTCCTAACAAGCATGAGAGCTTGCGAGATGAGAGCATTGGTGAATTGGTAGTCTCTATACCTGTCATGTTGAGAGGCACAGAGATCAGCCTTATATTAGGCTGGAGGAGCAAGGCAGTCAAGAGCATGCGCATTTGATCACGGACACGCTTACTCTGACCTTGTCTCCTCTCCTGCCTGCAGAACTCCAGCACGCCATCTCTCTGCCAAAGATCACTAAGCTCTGTGACAGACTACGATCTATCTTTCTAAGAAGACAGCTTCACTCTCTCTAAGTCTCTCTCTCTCCTGCTAGAGTGGATAGCCCTCAGGCACCTAAGAGAAATTGTTCATGAGCAAGGTAGCTTAGCAGTCTGCGTCCAAAACCTAGTTAAGCCAGGCTGGCCCAGACCTGGCCAGTCACGAGCCCTGATAAGTGGTGGCAGCGGTGGGCTGTGACAACTAATCATCAAGGAAATGCAAATTAAAACCACAAAGAGCTATCATCTTAACCCAGTTAGAACTGCTTTTATTCAAAAGTCCAAAATTAATATATATAGGTGTTGATGCAAAGAGAAAGGGACACTTCTACACTGTTGACGGGACTACACATTAGTACAACCTCTATGGAAAACTATGGAGATACTTCAAGAAACTAAAAGTAGACCTATCATGCGATCTCACAATCTCACTACATGGTATTTGCCCAAAGGAAAAGAAGTCATTTCATCAAAAAGACACCTGTAATCACGTATTCAATGCAGCCCGATTCAAATTGCAAAGATGTGTAATCAACCCAAGTGCCTGTTGATTCATGAGTGGATTAACAAAATATGGTATATGTAAAGCATGGAATACTACTCGGCCTTGAGGAAGGATGACATAATACCTCTTGCAACAATTTAGATGGAAATGGAGACCATTATCTTAAGTGAAGTATCTAAAGAATGGAAAAAGAAAACTCCCCATGTACTCACTGTTAAAGTGAATCTAACTGATAGCACAGATATGACAGAGAGAAATAGAACTCAGTAGAAATCAAGGAAGAGCAGGGGGAAAGGGAGATGGGTGAAAACTCATCCAACTGGTACAATGAACACCATCTAGGTGATGGACACACCTGTATCTAAGACTCAAGCATTATAAACATGATCCATTTGACCAAAATGCTTGTATCCCCATAATACTTTAGGGAAAAAAAGAAAGAATAAAATATGCAAGAGAAAACATAAATCTAGAGAGATAAACACAAAAGGTTTGGAAAATCTCTGAATTTGGCACCTTTCAATTCATCTTTCCGAAGGCAAAATCCTTTGTATACTTATATTTTAATTAGCTTAGAAAAAAATAAGGTATAACCGAAAAGTCTAGGTTACATTATACTTGAACTCAAAGTTATACAGATGAATATTAATACAAAAGAATGGGTATGAAAGTTTTTAATTCAAATGATCTGCAAGATTATTATTCAAGAATGTGTTATAATTGGTGTTTGTTTTAAGAGCCTCACAGAATTTTATGTTTCCCATTACTTCTAGTAAAATTGTTTCATAATTATTTCAGGGAATTTGCCTTAAAATTGAGTTCAGGTCATTTTTGGACCATAAAAATAAATGGAACATGACAATGCAATAAAAATCACTTTCTAAAAAAAGCTGAAATTATGCAGTTTTATCTTGTATGAAACTTTCATAATAGTATAATGACTTTCCTTTGACATCTGGTTAACCAGTTAAGTATGCTCTGCTTCTCTGAAATAATAGGCTGGAATGGACAAATGAATCTCCTGGTACATTCATTTCACAACAAGTTTTATTACCTACTTTTAACTGGAAAGAGAGAGTTTCTATCTTTTCCCCTTATTATTATATGAACAGCATTTTTATCCTACACTGTCTTTTTAGAACTTTTAGCTCTTTTTCTCTGTTCTCCTAAACATTTGCAAATGATACTTTAAACAACTGAGCATATATTTAAATTCAGAAGTAAGATTTTAAAATACAATTTCATATTGGTATATTTGCATAAGGGCAAAAAGACAAATAACCTCTTCGAATGTGTGCAAAATTGTTATCTCTTATAGCTTTCTTATAGCTGGGTTGATAATAATACATAGATCTTCTATGCAATATTTGTATTTGTTAAGCTGTTCTCCTCTCTCTCTCCCTCTTTCCTCTTTCTCCTCCTCCTCCTTCTTCTTCCCTCTTGATTCAAATGTTTATTCAGCCGAGACTCTATCAGCAATTTGATACAACAGTGAACATGACCAGAGTCCCTGTTAATACAGCTTATATTCTAGTGCAAGGAGGCAGATGACAATTAAAAATTAATAGGCTAAGTCTATTATTTCAATAATCATTGTCTGAAGAAAATAAGCCAATAAATGGTGTCCAGAGAGTGATTAGTATATTCAAAAATACTGTATGTTGTCAAAAATAAGAAATAATAACGATAATCCTCCAATAGAGTTTACATTTGGCATGTAATATATAGAAAGGAAGAGCCTAGTTAAGGAATTAGAAATAATATATAAATAGTGTGAGGAAAGTAGACTGTTAGTGATTTTATGTCTAATTTGCTATGGGATAAATTCTGTTTTAAATATTTCAAATTCAAAGTACATGACTACTGTAAGGAAAATGCACTGCTTATGTAAAGAAGGATTCAGTTGAATAGTACAGCTATAGAGATGAGAGACACTGCCCTATCACACTAAGTATATTCCTACTGTATGAATGTTCTTGTGGAGATTGTGCTTTTATAAGGGGGGAGCAAATTAGTTGAAGATACAATCTGTAACTTAAAATTTCCATCTAGAAAATATTTCTCACCTGCATCTACCTATTTCCCACCCTAGAATTCTCTCCCCTACCCCACTACCAGCTGGTCCACTCATGCCTTTGGCTTATTTACACTCAAATTTGTCATGCTTAAAGAAAACTCTCAGAAAATATTTTTTCTGGTCATTCAAACTAGGTCACTGCTGCCATTGCCCCTCATAATGTTACATCTCTTCATCATAACAATCATTCATCTGTTCCTGTCTTTATTTGAATAATTGTCTATGCCTTCCTCCACATTGAAGAACTGAAGTATACCTATGCTAGCTGCATTTAACTTTATATTAATATCAATGAGTAACAAAATTAAAAATTTTTAAACTTTCACAATGAAAACATCCCCATACAATAAAAATAACAGAAAATTTCTCAATTCCTCTTAAAAGTAATCTCTAATCATCTCAATTCTTCCTCCCTGGCATTTGACAAACCTGTCTCTTAATATCAGCTGGTCATAAATTATCGCATTGGGATTGTCTCTTTTTTTGTCTTTCTCTATTGTTAAACAATAAAGATATTTATAATCTCAATAAAAAGTCCAGTGTAGAACATCTGCCAAGGTTGGTGCTATTCCTCTACTCCACCATCCTGAGCTTGTTGGTATTTGTCTCAGGCTTTGATTTCTGAGGTTACAAGAAGGTGGCTACAAAGACAAGAAGGACATTGCCTTTCTTTTTTGGATGCCAGCAGCATTGCTGTTTTGATTTAACAGCAAAAACAAACAAACAACAACAACAAACCCTTTCCTAGGAGTCTACCAGTATATCACCCCTCACTTTGGCCACAATCACAATCACATGCTCATGGCTACACCAGTCATTAGGAAGGGGAGTGAGATCACTGTGATTGGTTTAGGTCAATGGTTCATAAAGTGTGATCCCTTGATCAGTGACAGGATGATCTAGGATTTATTAAAATGTAGATTCTCAGGCCTGACTCAGGTGTTAGAATTCTAGAATCTGCTTTTTTAACAAGTCTTCCAGGTGATTCCAATGCAGGGTAAAGTTTGAGAAGTGATGACTCAAAATACTTGGGATTTACACCTGAACAGGGGATATATCCATCTTATTTGAAGTTATTTGGATACCTCAAAATAATCAGGATTAGCAAAGAGAGCAATTGATTTACAACATTGTAGAGATTGGTCAAATACGCAGAGGCTGCATGGAAACTTCCACACTCATAGATGCCTCCCTAGGTGACCAAAGGCCCTTGGTTCCCACACTTATAACCATCATGCTAACTCTATGTTTAGTATAAATTTCTCTAAACTGTAATGCTCATGAGGTCAGGAATCTCATCTGCTTTGCTTACCACTCCATCCCAGGCCCTAACTGGTGCCATACAGAATACACAGCAGACGCCCCAATCTTTTCTAAATTGTAATATAATCCAGCAGTTACCAACCTTTTTGGCACCAGGGACTGGTTTCATGGAAGACATTTTTTCCTCCCTGGAGCAGGGGTTGGAGGTGGGAGTGGAGGGGATGGTTCAAGAGCATTACATCTCCACCTTAGATCATCAGGCATTAGATTCTCATAAGGAGCATGCAGCCGAGATCCCCCATAGGCAGTTTACAGTGGGGTTTGCACTCCTGTGAGAATCTAATGCAGCTGCTTACCTGACTGGCAGCAGAGCTCAGATGGTGATGCCAGTGATGGGTAGTGTCTGGAAACACAGGTGATGTTTTGTTCACTTGCCTGTGGCTCATCTCCTGCTGTGTGGCACAGTTCTTAACAGACCACAACTGTACCAACCTATGGCCCTAGGATTGAGGACTGCAGGCATAAGCCTACCAATGCTTAAATGTCCCGTTTTGGTGGGAGCAGGGATGATTCTAGAAGCAGAAGAGTTTTAAAATGTTTTTTGACTCTTGTTCATCATTTGGAGCTGTGCCCAATATCTCAGCTCACTGGTTCTCTTTCTGTAAGAGCTTTCCTTTGGAACTAGACCTTCTTGACTCATCTGATTGTTACCATTTTTGTTCTCAGCTTTTCCAGTAGAAATTGTTAAGCTTCAAATTAATTCAGATAAAGAATCTCAAAACCCAAGTCTCTAGTTCAAGTGCAGGTTGCACAGACAGTGGTATTTTTATTTGGCTAGTGCACTGTAGACACAAGGAGGTTAGGTGACGGGTCCAGACAGCCACCCTGTTTAAATCCTGGCTCTATCATTTCCTGAAAGTGTAATTTAGGAAAAGTCTCTTCTTTTTTGCACATTTTTTAATTGTGCGGAAATATACATATATATTATTTATTATCTTAACCATTGTTAAGTTCACGGTTCAGTGGTAGTGAATACACTCATAATGCTGTGCAGTCACTGCCATCATCCATCTCTATAACTTTACACCCATTACCCCCTCTCTTTAGCCTCTAGGAACTTTCTGTCTCTATGATTTTGACTTCTGTAAGTACCTCATATAAGTGGAACCACATAGTATTTGTATTTTTGTAGCTGCCTCAATTCAGTTAGTATAATATTTTTAAGTTTCATTGATGTTGTAGCCTATTTCAGAATGTCCTTCTTTGTTAAAGCTGAATAATGTTCTGGTGTGTGTGTGTGTGTGTGTGTGTGTGTGTGTGTATCACAGTTTGTTTATCCATTCACTATCCATCCCCTGATAAACACTTGGGTGGCTCTCGTGTTTTAGTTATTGTAAATAATGCTACTGTGAAAATGTCAGACAAAAATTTCAAGACCCTGCTTTCAATTTATTTATTTATTTTTTTGAGACAGAGTTTTCACTTTGTCCCCTTGGTAGAGAGCTGTGGTGTCACAGCTCACAGCAACTTCCAACTCCTGGCTTAGGTGATTCTCTTGCCTCAGCCTCCCAAGTAGTTGGGACTACAGGCGCCTGCCAAAATGCCTGGCTATATTTTTTGTTGTTGCAGTTTGACCAGAGTGGGGTTCAAACCCACCACCCTCGGTATTTGGGGCTGGTGCCCTACCCACTGAACCACAGGCACCACCCAACCTGCTTTCAATTCTTCTGAATTTGTATCTAAAAGTGGCATTGCTGGGGTATATGGTAATTCTACCTTTAATAGTTTAAGGAATTATCATACTGTTTTCCACAGTAGCTAAACCATTTTCCACAGTAGCTGAACCCATCAATGGTGGACAAGTGCTCTGATTTTCCCTTGCCTACACTTATTACTGTAACAGCCAAACTAACTCCATTTTGTTAGAGACTCCATTTTAAAGCCTGGTTGTTTTCCTAAGTTACATTCCAGTAGTGCTGAGTAATGTAAGCAATGCCTCACAACCTTGTACAACATCTGCCCATGTATGGTGATGGCAGCCCCTAGACCAATCAGCCTAAAACAAATACAGCCCAGAACAATAAGGGCTCACCTCAAACCAGTCAGTATTGAACAAGTACCTCTGCAAAGTCAAAGACCCTATCAGTGTACAACACTCCCTACACCTCCATTCTTCCTTTCTGTACCCCTTAAAAATTCCCCTCCATTTTGGAGCAGGCGCATCTCTGCTCTCCTGCTGCATCAGGGTCAGAGAGAGCCCAAGCTTAAGCTTGCAAATAAACTTTGCCTCTTGCTTTTGCATAGGACTCAGTCTCGGAGTGATTTGTGGGGGCTCCTCGAAATTCGTGCACTACATTACTTTATTAAATAGCCATCCTAATGTGTGTGAGATGGTTATGTCATTATACTTTTGATTTACATTTTCCTAATGACCAGTGATTTTGGTCATCTTTTTCAGGTGCTTATTGGCCATTTATACCATATATCTTCATTGGAGAGATGACTATTCAAGTCCTTTGCCCATTTTTGAATAGAGTAATTTGTTGGACAGCCTCTCTCTTTTTCATAATTGTCATTGTCTATGGTTATCTCCTGCCTGTCTTCTCAAGTAGAAAACGTTAGCTTTTTGAAACATTCATCTCCAAATCTAACCCTGACCTGACAGCAAAGGTACAATAGCCAAGCAACGGACAGGGAGGTTTCTTCTTCCAGGAGGAATGTTTCACCACAACACTGAATTATTTGGGAGCAGAAGTTGTATTTCTTGTCTCCATTATTTTGTCCATAATGCCAGGTCTAGCAGAGCCACTCAAGAAATGTCTATTGACTACTCATGAATAAAGGAATAAAAGGAAAATCAACTGAAATGGAAGAGATCCAGCTTCAAGCCACTTGAGTTTCGTTTCATATTGTTTTCTTTTGAATTACAAGATGTAAAAGCAAAAAAAAAAACATTAATAAGGGCTATAGCAGTTACAAAGTCTCTATCAGAAATTAAACTCTTTTTTGGAGACATATACAGCCAGAGCCTTTTAAAATAATAGTTGTTTTTAAGTCTGGACCCAAGGTCTTTAAATGTTCTGAAAAATTTTTGAGATCTGACAAATCGATCAATAATTAAATAAAGAAAAACTGTTCCAGGTACTAGTGTATTGTCTTTTAGTTTAAAAATCACCCTTTAATACTTGTTCTGTAAGAATGGACAGAATTCTTTCAAGTATTTGTTCTTTATGGTGATCATGATATTGACCTTCCTTAAGAGAAGGCACTGGAGGGACACTGCAGGGGAGGGGTTGCACGGTCAGTTGTTCCTAGTTGCAGCACTCTTGGTCAGCAATGCCGCCATTGTGAGTACATTGGGTTGTGCTTGGCCCTAGTCACACACCTGGAATTCAAGGCCCCTCTGCAGTAGACTTGCAGCCCAGTGGGCATGTGGATCACTTACCTGGGGCCCTCGTTTTCTCCAGGTCCCTGTGCTCTGGCTATAGCTTGTTTGTTTTTCCAATGCTTATTTTCTGCTTTCCTAGTGATAACACACCAGCTCTGGTCATGGCAACTGTAGAGTGGGCTGCCGTCCCTTTACAACAAGGAGATCTGAACTCCAATTGTGAGGAAGGGCCTCCTTTTTCAAGTTTCTTTTTTCTTGGGTACCCTCCTCCAGCCCTAACATTGGATTTTTCCAAATATGCATGATTGCTAAGAAATTGCAGTCAACTAGAAATTGAATGCATTTCTTTTATCCAATGAGTTCCAAAAACAAAATGACCATGATCTTCGTTTTTAATAGAAAATATACAGTTAAAAGAAGTTGTTGAATTTTTAGTATTTTATTGTAATGTAGGTTACATGCCTTTAAAATAAACGCCTAAGGCCTTATCAAAGTGCTAAAACTAAGTGAAAATACAATTGATCAAGTTAAATGATGAAAACAAGTTACAAGGACTTTTTTTATTAACTGCTAATGACTTTTATTTCAAAGAAAATACTGGGATGGCTATGGAATTTTCAGTATTAAAACTTCTTAAAAGTAAAAAATAGTGAAAACTTAAACTTAAGTGGTAGTGAGTGACAACAGTAATAGTGGTTTCAATGCTGCTACTTCATATCTTTTTTTTTTTTTTTTTTTGCAGTTTTTGGCTGGGGCTGGATTTGAACCCACGGTCTCTGGCATATGGGGCCAGCGCCCTACTCCTTTGAGCCACAGGCGCCACTCATTACTTCACATCTTTATCTGCCTATACTCCTCATAATATCCAAATTTATATTTTATGATGGTTAGATTAAAACTACTAGCATTAAATTTTCCAACTTTTAAAATATTCCGAATCCTGTGTTCTATAGGGGTGAATGGGGATTTCCTCTTGGCCCTTAGAAGGTTCACTGAAAAATCATCTCACAGAAAGCAGATTAATTGGAGAAAAGGCATACACATTTATTTAATGTATAAACACAGGAGCCTTCAGAATGAAGAACCTAAAATATAGGGGAAAGTGTTCCTATGCTTTAGGTTTGATAAAGTATAGACAGCAGTGGGAAAATATGATTGGTTGGACAAAAGGGTATGATCTAAGAAGCAGTGCTCAATCTTGGCCCATAGTTCACATGCTGATTTTCAAGATATCTTTTGTTTGGCTCGGCGCCTATAGCTCAACCAGCTAAGGCGCCAGCCACATACACATAAGGTGGCGGGTTCGAATCCCCAGCCCGGACCCGCCAAACAACAATGACGGCTGCAACCAAAAAATAGCCGGGTGTTGTGGTGGGCGCCTGTGGTCCCAGCTACTTGGGAGGCGGAGGCAAGAGACTCGCTTGAGCCCAGGAGTT
>CAUYTI010112056.1:0-49510 GCA_963575145.1 Galago senegalensis | reverse complement strand
TGGCAGGAGGGCCCACCACTGACACACCAGCCAGGAAACAACAGGGACAACCAGAACAACAGGAAACTTCTTAGGAAGGCTTTGACAAGCTGTCACTCTCAGGATGGCAGGAGGGCCCACCACTGACACACCAGCCTACCTGAGCCTGGGGAGGATGTGCTCAGATCCAGCTCTCAGCCCTATAGGGAATGAGTCCCCTACATGGATATTATCTTGATCTTGAGCTCTTAGTCCACATCTATAAGCCTTAATTTTCTTGTAGATAAAATAAGAGAAACAGCAAATATTCTACTTCAGGATGGCTATAATTTCTTAAGCAGTTAAATAAATGTCAGCTATTATTGCAACTGGGCATTTGGCCCCCTCACTACTGTAATGATTAGTTTTATGTGGCAACTTGGCTGAGCTAAGGGATGTTTAGATAGCTGGTTAAACATTATTTTGGGGGGCGGTGTGTGTGAGGGTGTTTCCTGAAGAGCCAGTTAATGCTTGAGCCAGTGGAGTGAGTGAAGAATATTGCCTCACCCATGTGTGTGGGTTTGTCCAATTCATTGAGGACCTGGACAGAAATAAAAGTCAGAGAAAGCGGAACCCACACACTCTCTCTCTTGAACTGGGACATCCAGTTTGGACATCAGCGATCCTGGTTTCTGGGCCCATGGCCTTTGGCAACCGCACCAGTGGCCTTCCCGCCCTCAGTTCCTCGGTTCTCAGGCCTTCAGCTTGGGATCAAGCCACTCACCTGCCTGGGTCTCCAGCCTCACGATCGTGTGAGCCGGTCACCAGAGTGAATCTTGTCCTGTGTAGTTACATGTGTACTATCCGTTCTGTTCCTCTGGAGAACCCGGGCTGGTAACAACTTTATCTGACTTTCCTCTAAAGAAGTACGAGAACAATTGGTGTTACCAGCCACCGTTCACCTGAACAGCCATTTCGCTGCTGGCCAGGCCCTAACAAGGCCAGGTGAGCCTCTGTGCTGACATCTGGAGACAGTTTGTGCACTTCTGAGGTCTATGTCATAGATAAGCTGGGAACTTGACCCCATGGTCAAGGGCCCAGGGCACGCTGTGCACTCAGTGAAGGGTTGACTAACTATAAATTGATTCTAGAATAAAAATACTTTGAAGATATAACCAAGTTAAGATAGGAAGGCATTATGTAACTTTGTAACTTTTGTTTGGCTGTACTATGATGAGTAACGACTTTTACTGTGAGGAAGAGGGGCCGAGCGGCTCTTTGAGGAGGTGTCCGCACTGTCCTCTGCAATCGCTGGCTTTTCTGGAAGTAAGAGTGAAACCGTTGCTCTCATCTGCTTCTTTGTTGATGGGCTTGGGTGACAGGTGGGTGGATTCCTTGGTATTAAGAGGAGGTGCAATTCTCATTAACTGGAAATTATTTGTTGATGATTTTTAAAATGGATTGAGGCTTATGGGATAAATGTTTGTAGACTACAGAAAATAAACAAACAAAAGTCAAACATTACATCAACATCTCTGGTTTCTGTGACATTTTCATTCACCCTCTTCTCTCCTTCCTGTTAGGTGGGGTTTTTATAATTGTTTGCAGGAAACATTCAACAAGGTAGCAGAATGGAAATGTGTCAAATTTAGAAGCTCCAAACGTTTTTTTTGGCTGGGGCTGGGTTTGAACCCACCACCTCGGGCATATGGGGCCGGCATCCTACTCCTTTGAGCCACAGGCGCCACCCAAAACTCTGAACTTTTTAAAAGGCTTTTGGAAGCAGTATACATTTGACGATGTCATTTGTTCATTCATTCATTCCAGTATTCAAACCCACAGGACGCACAATTCTGTGCAGGCAGGCTCTGCACATGGCGGGTACAGAAACAGATAGGAAGCCGGCCTTTCACGCACTTACAACCTGGTGGAGGGACTCAGTAAATAATTTAAACAGGCACAAATAATTAAAAAGTATAATGAATGCTATTGAGAAATTGAGAAAAAGTATGAATAGTTCTATTCTAACAGAGTAAAATAGTGGGGTCTGATGCAGTTAGGATGAGTTGGAGAAGGCTTTGGGATGTGGGGGAAATATCAAAGACCCCAGGACAGAGGAGGAGAGTCCAGACTGGAGGTCACTGCCCCAGTGGACAGCGGGTGATGAAATGCCAGTCAATTCCAGTGTAGGTGCTGTTTATTACACGCTTGGCACCTGGTTGGTGCCTGGGGTTTCAGGGATGTACATTATTTGAACAGATCCACAGTTGGAATACAAAGGCCACAGTGCATTTTCTCCTGACCACTGAGCAGCCTTAGTGATGCCCCCACATGGCCTGAGTCACTGTCTTCTCATTTCCAAATATTGAATTGATGATACTCTAAAAAATGATGTGACAAGGAAAAAAATAATGAATGTGAAATCAAGTGCACAGGTCCTGGAACATTGTGGAAGGTTGATCAGTGTTACATGAACTGGGATTTGGGAGGAGAGGTTAGTCATAAACACACTAATTGTGCACTCGAATGCTTGGCCGGTTTTATTATATCGAACACGGAACTTCAATGGCAGTTTAAATTAGATTCTTTACAAGTGACTTCTTCTCATTTCAAGGGAACTTTTAGCCTGATGTGTGCTTAATTGTTCCGTGGAACTCTACCTTCTCGGTGCCTTCTTACTCAATGTGGAATGCAGCCACGGAAATAGAGTTCTCCGGGGCTTAGGTGGATGCGTGTGCTTGATTTTAAACACCAATTTGAATGGACCTTAAAAATAATGCTAAGAATATGTACCACCATCAAGCACTCTGCTTAATTTTATCCCATTTCCACTCTGAGGGAGGTTAATAATTTCATTGTATAGCTGAGAAAATCAAGATTTAAGAGAGAAAAACAAATCACTCAAGATCACACAAGTAATAAGTGGGAGATCTGGGATTTAACCTGGTTTTATATATGAGAGTGTTAGTTTCAATGTATAAAGCTGGCAAAAAGGCCCCCTGATAAAGGCAGAATCTCTGTGGTGTGAGGGGGTCAGGGGAGGAGGAAGGGACTTCAGTGAGCTCTCACCTATTGGGCATAATCTAAGGGGCTCAACTATAATTTGGACCTTACTTAACAAAAGCAAGCAATGTAACCTAATCATCTGTACCCTCACATTAATCTGAAATTAAAAAAAAAAAGAGAATCTCTGAGTTAAATGAACAGCACACCTGCTGCTGCTGCCACCATCTCAGCCCTCATCATCTCACAAATGCTCTGTGCTGTTTGCTGCGACAGGCCTCCTGTTTCCTTTCAGAACACGACTTTAGGCTCATGAAAGTTACCCTCGTTTGAATATTTGTGATCTATTTGCTTCGTGTTCAGCATTGGTGATAAAACCCCAAATATACATTTAGGATCTGCGAAGCAGACATTCTTTTAATTAGGAGTTGTTGTGCTGCGTCACATCTGGAAATGGGCATGTGAGTTCACAGAGCCTTGTTTATTTTAATAAGCACTGCCCTCAAGGGTGTAGTTGCATTAAATTATTCAGAGGTAGGGACCGAATCTTTGCTTAATTAAATGCTCGGGAATCGTTGAGTGATCAGGACTCATTTGAACACAGTCAGACACCCACAAAGCAGAAGGGACTTAGGAAGCAAGTGGGAGCAACGTTGCTTGGAGATTGTCTGCTTGGCCCTTCTCAACCACAAAAAAACACTCTGGTTTTGAAATCTCAGATGTTCAGAAAAGTTCCAGATTAGGCCAGACGTTTGCAGCCCGCAGCAGTGCCAGGTAAACACGAGGCAGCACCTACATCCCTCCACGTATGCCTGGAGCTTCAACTTTCATAATCACAACAACTCACGTGGTTTACTACACACCCACTCCTCTTCCTGGTAGTACTCAGTCTTTCCAAGAGAAAAACAAGTTTCAAAGGTGCTAAGAGGAATACTAAGTAGATCAACACAGACATTTCATATGGTAAACGTCATCTTTCTAGATTCCAGCTCATCAAAATCCACAGAGCGTTCGTTCATACCTAACCCTGGGAGCAAAACATTCTGTACACAAGGGCTTAAAACAACCTCTGAATGGGTGTGCAATTACGTTTCATATGCTGCCTGTCTAGTCTTCCCATCAGCATGAATAACATACTCCTGTCTACGAAAATAAGGAACTCCATACTCATCTGGTACAACTTGGGATACAAACACAAACGATGCCAGACAGTTGGGTTTTTGAAACAGCTGACGTCTCTTTGCAGGACTATCTCCCAGATTTTGTGGTCATTGTACAGACATTTTGTAAATTATTATTAAATATTTTCTTGACTTCTTAAACTGATTATTCTTCATTGAAGAAAGCTACTTCCGCTGTGATGTCTCTGTGATCATGGATTGATGCCTTGTTATCATGGGGGGAATATTGTGTATTTCTTGGATTGTTACTGAGACTGAGACATGCCCAAAAAACCTGACTTTATTGACAGCAACTTCCTTTGTCATTTACAGTATTCCAGGAAGTTTGTATGATGCTATTTGCAAATACATGATCTACTGGACCATCTGTCCCGTTATCTTCTACCAATAAATTATTAAATCAAAGATGAAAGTCAGCTTCTCTCCGTTGCTTTTTCTTGTTACATGCCAGAGCTTTCTTGTCAATGACAGATGGCTCAGGAGCACTTCACAGTATTACCCCTGCCATTGCCCTGTTTATCTTCGATCCCACAGGCTCCGCTTCTCTCACACAGCACATGATGCTGCTGGCTGGTAGAGTGTAATGACGTGAGGGTATCACTCAGCAACAGGACAATTTTCATACCATGTGTCTTCGATCACATTTAAAGTCATGATTATTATGTAAAGATCATTTTGCAAATATTACTCTGCAATTTTTTCCAAGAGCATCTCACGTGGTTTACTTTCAACAGAATTTGGAGCCGAAACAGCCTTAAAAACCAACTTTTTAATGGTGGCAGCAAGTCAGAATTTCCAGTAAAGAAATTGCATGTCATTATTTTCAAGTCCCTCTTGAGCTCTTGGTCAATACTGGCCAGCCCTAGGGCATGCCCAGTTTTCATCAGTGAGGCTCAATGAGAAACAGGAAAATAGAAATATTTCCAGACGTCAGTTCTGTTTCTTGAGGCCAATTCTGCTGTGTTCTCACAATACTGAGCCTCATTCTTCTTGGACAAGCTTTGGTTTCTGAGAAGCTCTTTCACTGCAGATGAAACGTGATGAAATGGGTATTTCTGCAAACTGCAGGTATGTGGGAGGCAGCCTTCATCTCTTCTTTAGAATGATGCATATTTTAGTCCCTAAAGTTTGACTGACGGCTTATTAGCAAAAAAAACCATATCTGACATATTCTCTTATTTTTAATTTCAGGTTAAAGTGAGGGTACAGAAGATAAGGTTGCATTGCTTGCATTTGTCCGGCAAAGTCCCAGTTGTAGTTGTGCCCTCCCCCGAGACACACTCTCAGTTCCCTTAAACTGGTACATGAGCTGTGTTTGGGGAACATTTTACTGGTTGGTATGCTTAAAGTCCTCCACAAACAGTCCACGCACAGAGACAAAGACACTCAAAACACACAGCATTATTTAAGATTTTTTTTTTAAAGGATCATTAGCATCTAAAGCCATGTGTTAATTTGTATTGCTTGTGCCAATTTTTAAAGAATAGCCCAACTCAGTTAAAAAATTTTCCTAAAAATTTTTATGAACTTTACTTTCAAGTTAGGAAATAAAAGAACTAAACATGGTCAATGCCGTCTCTACTGAAAGCACGTGGGGATGGTCTCATGTGCCCGTTTTTCAGACAAGGCAGTTGTAGTGCCTTGTTCGATTCAGAATCTAAAGTTTATTCAGAAATTTGCTCTCTGCAGCAGGATGACATGTCAAGGCCTGAATGGGTCCACATAGGATGCAACGTTTTGCCTGAGTTTCCCTTTAGGAGCTGGTCAGATTTCTCTTCTACAGCTGCTGTGATAGGTACTTTGTGACTCTTTATTTGCTTTGTAAGTAGCTTCTTCCTTTTCATTCAAGGCCTCTTCCCACCTTCCTCCTTTCTCTTCCTCTTCCCTGTGGTGCTTCCTGCTGCGCTGAGTGAACCCGCAGTGTCCTCTCTCCCTTCCTGCTCTGCAAAGGTCCTAAGAGTTGAGACTGGAACGTATCATTTTGGGGGCCACCCTTTGCTCCCTGCAATGGCAGATTTGGATATGATGTGAGGTCATATGTTCCTAGTGAGAGCTCTGCTGGCCGTGTTTGTTGATGCTGCCGTGTTCACTCAGAGGCTGACCGTTTGCTGCAGAGTGGATATTCTTGGGCCATCCATAGTCAATACTGGGGACCCTCTGCCTTTCCCGGATATGGCTGTTTACCCTGTCCTGTGGGAACCTCCCGATCCTCTGCTGACAAGTCTTACATTGGCTTTCCCTGCCATGCCAGGGTTCCCTGCTACCTCTTCCCCCCCTTCTCACCCTCCTCCCTGTGGACACATCTGCTCCTGCCCTGGGTACATTACTCAGGCACATATTCCCAGGTTTCAGGACCTGTGGGTCACAGGGTCAGATGCCCATAAACACAATACTAACTTACTTTCCAGACAATGACACTCTTGATAGAGCCGGCTCTCGGTACCTGTGTGATGCTTCTCCTGCCCCTCTGCCCCGCCCAGCACTGCTGCCTCCCTCATCCTCTATCTCAGGAGTGGGGTTTCTCTTCACATCCCTCTCTCCCAGGAGTGGGGTTTCTATCTGAGTTGTTTGCTTATGTATCCCAAATGCTCGGAACCCGGTGTATGTTATATGTTAACAGATATAAGTAACCTAAACGGTTTTACTTAGCCAGGGAGCCAGGGCCCTCTGAACTGGACCTTAATCTCAAAGGAAATCTCTGAATGGTGATTTTAGACATTGAATCAGGCTTGGGTGGAGGCAGGAGAGGGGTAAATGTGGAAATGGGTCATGTACGTGTACTGCAGTGCCCACCAAGCCTCAGCAGAGCTCTGGCTAGGGCACTGTGGTTGGCAACAAGGACAAGAATTAGTTATTAGTTATTAAATAACTGGTTTACTCGGATAACTTTTTTCCTAGACTCTTAAGAATTTTATATTTTAAACTAATCTATGCCATCTTTTAATTTCTGTAAATGGTGTCAATGAAAGTACATCCTCCCTCCGAAATTCTGAGAAATGTTTTCCTGACCATGAGCTCGGGCTGGGAATGTAGATTCTGAGGCTCATCAGGTGAAATCCAGCTCTGATGGTGATCTCATTTTTATGTCTGTCTGAATGAGAGCAGCTATCACTAAGGGATGACCAATGGCAAGCTATTGGCCCAGATCTCTGAGTATGTCAGGGATGTCACAACATATTAAAAATGATTACCTAAAGTAGCAAAATGAGAAATGACTATTTGTATTTAAGAAAACATTCCTTAAATGTAAGGACAACCAAAAATTTACTTAGAATTCTTCAGAACTTTCTGGTTGTTTCCTTTTCCTGGCAAGCTCCTTATAGCAGAACAATTTTGATGGGGAAGATGTGTATAAAATGACTTTCTTACCAGCTTCTACTCTCTGTTATTGTCAAGTTAATCCTTCTAGAATACCAGTAATTCTTCCCCAATTGCTCAGGTGGGCGCCACACCTACTGAGATGCCCCATCCTGTAGGTGGAGTGTGGATCTGAACTATCCCCTGGCAATGGGAAAGCATCAGGAATTTCTGCCAACATGCAGTCACATGTTCGTAAGACAGTGTGGAATCCAGAAAATTGGAGAATTGATGATTATAATTCTTGGGCTTCTAAAGTATTTGGGAAATCTCTCCTTTTGAACTTGCCTTATACCTAGTCTTACTGGAGCACCTTGTTTTGAGGCATAAGAGGTTGCTAATAAGTCTCTATATTTTCTTCCAGCATAAATTTTCCAGTCTTCCTTAGTCTACATATCTCACAGTGCTTACCATGTGCCAAGCATGACTTTGAGCATTTTACATGGAAAAATTCACTTTAAGTAATCCCCAAGAACTACCACCACTTAATACATGAAGCCTAAGCCTTTGCAATTTGTTAGCAATTTCTAAAGAATACACATGGGGCTCTCACGTGAATGGGGCTCAGAGGGAAGCAGAGGAGGCTTTGTCACATGGTTATGTCTTTACCTGCACACCCCATGACTTGTCTCCTCCAGAGAGATGTCATGTGTTGCTCTAACTATTGTTTGCATACCATGAGGAAAGGGACAGAAATGTAAATGTTTTTGACTATGCAGGCCATTTTAGAAATTGTATTAACTATTTATTGATTGGTTAATATTAATTGTTTAAATGAGAGATTCTGCTCTTCGTTGAAGGAGCTATTTCAGGAAAAGGATTAACTGTCATGGTAGTAACAGTGGAGTGATGAAATTTATATCTCCAGTCAAAAAATCATCTGGAAACAAAACTCAAGAGGAGGATATGGGTCTTCTCATGTGAAGATGTCAACTGAGCTGGGGTCACAGACAGGTTGTCAGGTCTAGTTTTCTGCCCAATGCCCTCCATTCTTCTATTCTGGGAAGGAAAGGCAATCTTGGCTGCCTGCCCATCAGGTAATTGTAGATTACCTGGATAGTGGGCAGAAGAGGCTGTGTCAAGGTAAGACCTACTATAAACTTAGATCCTATGCTTGTCCCAGGTCACTTTTTTTTGAAGATCATGAGGCTAAGCTGTTCGTTCATAGAAAGGAATAGAAGAAGTTGGTGGTGAGAACCTCAGCCTCAGATTAATAGGATGAGTGAGACTCTGAAAACAAGAACCCCATTGAGAATGAGGACCCAGAGCCAGGACACGGGAACACAATTCCTTGCCCCTTGAAACTTGCCCTCATTAAACTCGGAGACAACTTTGAGTCTAAAAAGTATAGCATAAAGAAGTTCAAATGCACAATCATGCATCCTGAGCTTTTGTCCACCACCCTGTGTCTCCAGTGGTGTGGGGCGTCCATCCTGTGGGAGACGTGGGTGTCCTGACACCATTCTCTGCACATTTTTATTCCTTCCAATCACATGGATGATCTGCTTCATGTATCTGGCATAATAAAGAGGGAAACTGGGAAACTGGGCCCTTTTTAATTAGAGGAAAAGCAGAAAGGATTTAATTGAGAATATGATAGCCAAGAATTGTCATCTTTGCTACTTACGAGCCATAATTGCTGTCTCTGGGACCACCTGTTGCCGTTAGTGCACCAGTGGACTTAATTTAACACGATGCAATTAGATGCTGTTCTGCTGCTAACTAGAGACAGAAACTACCTTCAGAAACAAGCTAACTTTCCTTCCTAAGAATCTTCCTTAATGAATCCATTTTTTCTTTTACTTTTCTCACACTATATTCTTAATGCTTTTAAGTTGGTTTATTTCCTCATCTTTCTTTAAATATAAGTAGAGTGTAGTCTAATTAGGATTCACAATGATGCTGTATTTACTTGAATCATATATTCATTTTCTTGTTCCACAGAACATTCCAGGATGCCCTTTACTGGCCAGGATTGAGGATGGAAATGGACAGGTGAGACGCAGAAGCAGAGAACCCAGTCATCACTGGGCTGGGTTTGGATGCTGCGGTAAAGGTCATGGCTGGCGAATTGAGTGTCCAGAGGACAGTGTGAGGGCAGGTAATGCATGCCCAGGCCTGGAGGAAATTGGGATTAACTGGGCAGAGTGGCTGGGGGACGAGTCCTTCAGTACAAAGGGATATAAATGTCTGGGGCTAAGGCAGGAAGGAGGAGAGGGTGAGCCTTATTCAGCAGGTGTGGGTAGGGTTGTGTAGCTAAACAAGCTGCACCTGTCAAGGGCGGTGGCAGTGAGAGAGGAGAGATCAGGAGGCCCTTACCTATAGCTAGAAGGTCATAGTAAGTGAATGGCAGTGGCATCCCATGGAAGAACTTGGTGAAGATTTTGTTTTGATGAAATCCCATTGGCACCAATGAGGAAGGTGGACTAGAGTTAAGGTGGGGAGGTTACACAGCATGAGAGGGACCAGTGAAGGCCACAGAGCCACCTGCAGGAGATAAATGGGTCTTGAATGTGGTGAGATCCTCAGGGCAGCAGAGAAGGCAGTGGTTGGAAGGGGAGAGTTTGTAGTTGGGAGAGGATGATTGACTAGGGACCAAGAGAGGAGAAGGGGATGGGTCCTGAACTCCCACATATTGGTGGGAATAGAACAAATTTGTGTCAAGATAAATCCTTATGGAAGGAGGGTTAGGAAAAGAGAAAATTCTGTTTGGCCAAAGAGATGACTAAAAAGAGTCATAGGGCTGGACATTTAAGGGAAGTTCCAGGCAGCAATCAAAAGCTCAGGGCCTGGAGTAGTTTGCATGTGAGGCGGCCACCAGGGAAGGGGAGGTGCTGCTGAGACGGTACCCATGAGATGGCCGTGGAGTATTTGACGGAGACATTCGGCAGGAGATCCTGTGCCTCCCAGCACTGCCACCGAGCGTGGGAACTGTCTTCCACAGAACAATGACATCCCTTGCTTTGAATATCAGTGTTCAAAAAGATCACAATATTTTCATTTTTGGAAATGAACCTTGTCATAGGGGAAAGAATACCATGTGAGCAGAAGCAAGAACACAGGTTGCGGCCCTGTGCTGTGACACAGCTTCATCTCTTCATAAGGAAGCTATATTTGATTCAACCTGCCATGTAGAATTCTCACTGGGGCTAATAAATTGATCCAGAACTTAGGTATGGTTTCAGTGATTTGCTCAATTCTCTCAAAAATTAGGGCATTTCCACTGAATTTTGGATTTCACTGGGTCCATACTTTGGCCCATAAATTCTATCATATTTTCCAGTCTCCATTAGGTAGATTCATCTTTGAGTTATGTTGATAATGAAAAAAGTAATTAACACTTTGAAGAATAACATTTGTTTTTAAGCTATGCAGATTTCTTAGTTATGGACAAGAAGAAAAATATAAAGCCTGGCAAAAGAAACAGATTCTTGCCAATGTTTCCCTTCAGAGGAGGGCAGAGCAATCCACAGAGAGGCAGAGTTCATGATGTCAACGCAAATAAATCAACTTCCTGTCAAGGCTTTGACTTTTTTTTTTGAGTTAAAATCAGGTAGAGTGTTAGACTGCTCCACAGAAGTATTGGGATACTTACATGTGCTTCTACATGTTTCGTTGGGTTATCCTACATTATTTTAATATTTTTTGATTATAAGAGTCACATTCATTAAAGAAAAAGAGGAAATTTGTAGGACTATCTAGACAAACACCAAAGCAGTCATAATCTTGCCACTAAAGCCAACCGCAATGTATACACAGACTTTCAAAACTTTAGCTCTGATGATGTTTGGAGTTTTGTGTTCTGCTTTATTTTCTCCTCGCATAAAACATATTTCCAACAAGCTGGAGAACAGGACACACCAGCCTCTGATCTCTGCCCTGTCATATGCTGGATGTGCCCCCAGGGCCAAGCTGTCTTCCTGGGTCAGTAACACTCGAAAGTATTCTGGACACACATATTTAAGTAAATGTTTTAAATTATTTACTTAAAACTATATTAACATACAGTTTTTAAAAGAATCTGAAATTTTCAATTTAATTATAGAATCCAACCACGTTGTGGGTTAATTTTACTTTAGGTCATAAAGTGAGAGGAAGAGCATATCAATGAGCCCCTTCTGCGGCTTAACAAAGATAACTCGAAGGGTATTTGATCCTTTCAGAAACAGAGATCTCACTTTATAGTTAATAATCAGGACACATGGGCAGTGCCTGTGGCTCAGGGAATAGGGTGTTGGCCCCATATACAGACGGTGGTGGGTTCAAACCTGGTCCCAGCCAAACTGCAACAAAAAAATAGCCAGGCGTTGTGGCAGGTGCCAGTAGTCCCAGCTACTTGGGAGGCTGAGGCAGGAGAATCACCTAAGCCCAAAAGCTGGAGGTTGCTGTGAGCTGTGATGCCATGGCACTCTACCGAGGGTAACAAAGTGAGACTCTGTCTCTTAAAAACAATGAGTTTGAGGTTGCTGTGAGCTGTCATGCCACAGCACTCTACCATTCTATACTCTACCAAGGGTGAAAAAGTGAGACTCTGTCTCAAAAAAAAAAAAATCAGGACACATAATATGGGAGAAAAACAGAGTTGCAGGCTTTGGGGTTACTGGTTGTGCTCCCCAGGATGTATTTAACAAGAATTTGAGGTCTTTCTGTCCCTAATTCACAAAACACTTTGAAAGACACTTGTCACATCACTGACAGGGCGGGGTTGTACATTTTGGCATATAACTCCACACTGGAGAAGAAAAGGAGAACTGAACATTCTGTGTGTGCTCCATTTTCTTAGTTCATCAGAACCGGAATGTCAGAGAACAGTGTTAACTTTTCTCAGCTGAAGGGAAAACGGAACATTTTTGCTTTCCTATTTTTCTGAGATTTCTTTCCCTGGTACCGAGGAGGCCTTGGCTTTCAAGGACATGTACTGGCATTTTATTATTTATTCCCAGGAGACTTTCAAGTCTTGAGAGGGAGAAACATCCTTAGACTCAAACTTATAATACATAATGAAAAAAAATTTTAGCTACCATGTCCTTAAAGCAAAATTTCTGCATTGAAGGGCATGGAATCTATTTAAGGCTTTTAAACAGATGACTGAAAAGGTCAAATTATCTTTATATAAAGTTATATTTTTATCAGCAGTATTAGTTTCTGTTTCATTGCATCTTTGGATTTTTTAAAAAATCTTTTAAATATCTGTATTTGTTTCTAGCACAATAATGCTACATATTTCTGAAAACACATCAGTTCTATCTGGAGGGATATATAGAAGTAGAGAAAAACATTTTAGCAGAAATACTGACTTCTATCTGACTTTAAAAGACATTGGATAGTTGCTCCCAGATTAGATTTTGCCCAGGTCACTGCAAGAGTTGGTTTCTTTGAGCAGAAACAAGATATGAAAGTGGGTAGACTTACTGTGGAAAGAAAAAATGCAGCACAAAAACTTTGCATCATAAATCAGCCAGGGAAAAAGCCCCAAAGGACAGGGCTGTCACAGTGAAAGCCTTGGTAACAGCCAATCTGCAGAACTCGCCCTCTCTGCATGCCTCAGCCCCTCAGCCACTGTCACCACTCGGATACTGTCCAGAAGGTGGCCCATCACTCACATCCAGCACAATTGCAGAAGTCAATGTGATTGATGTGTACTCCCTCTGTGATGAGGGCAGATTCTACAGCTCTGCCATCACTGGACAGAGTATGGTGGGGCAGCCGACAGGCTGTCCACCGCTCCTGACAGCCTCTGCCATCCTGCCAAGACTAATATTTGACAATGTCCAAATGGGATGTGGAAAAAGTAAACTAGGTTCCCAGAAGGCATGATAAATCTCCCACTCTTTGACCTCTGAGATCTACTTTACTGCTAATAGAAGTCAACAGGAGAAAATACATGTTTTGAAGGAGAGCCCACAAATGCATTTAAATAAATTTAAATGAAAAATAGCAACGTAATTCAGGAGAACTGGATGGCTGTCTCTCTCTGCTGTGTTGCTGCTTTGCTCTCTCTGTCCATTTGGTCTTCCAGGGAGAGTTTACAAAATCAGAATCTGTACCAAACCTTAATCTTTGTTTAAAAAAGAAGGAAAGAAAAGGAGCATGTTTGCAGGAAATGTGCTCACTGGAAAAGTTACATAATTGTCTGTGTTATATTATTCTTCCCATGTCTATCAGGAAAAAAGTGTTACAAAGGGGGGAAAAATCACCTTTTCCAAAAAGAATATTTAAATGTTAATAGGCATTGCACGATAATGGTTATTCATGTGAAGTGATTTTAAGGGCTGAACAGTTGAAGTATTGTTAGGACTAAATTTTAGTGCATTGGCTTTAAGACCCACCAAACAATAAAACTGGTAGTAAACGATTGTAATAACAATACCAACTATGAACTTGGCTTTCTTTTTAACATCGTTAAAGCCAAGGGTAACTGGCAGGAAGAAATGAAAGATTATATTATTACTGTTATTATTATCATTGGCGATCATGATACTTTGCGATGGTTAAAGAACTTAGCACAGTAGGAAAACAAAAGCCTTGAGTGCTGTGAGGATGGAAATGGTTTCGTTCACCATCATATCAATAGTTTCTATCCAGAGTACTGCTGGGACCTAGCGAGTACAGGAAAGATTTAGTGTAAAAATGGTGAAATAAATGAATGAATGAATGAATGATTAGGTAGTACCTGGGAAAAGAAAGGACTATAGTAAAAATTAAGTCTTCAAAGTCTGTACTTGAAGAATGGCACTCAAGAGCTAGGGTCAACCAGGGAAGGCCTGTGAAGGGCTGTGGGCTGAGGCTATAATTCAACATGAAGGGTCCCTGGCTCACCTGTAATATTTTTCTGTCCTAGTAGAGAAACAGGAAAATATATAATACATACACCAAATAGGTGGTTATATAGCTCCCAACTATATAAGATAAAGAATACTATGTTAAGTCATTTAAGAATACAGGGTACACATTAAGCTCATGTGCAATTTATGATGTTAAACTATTTTAAATTGCACACCAACTTTATGTCCATGCTGTAGATGTGAATTAAGGTAAGCAAAAAATATAAATATTCATAAACATTTGAATCAGTTACTGATTAAATATGAACAAAATATATAATTAAATATAAATTAAAAATAAATTAAAATATGTAATTAAATATAAATATATAGTCACCCAGAAAGCACAGAAAACGTCTCCTGATTTTTTTTCGCATCAGATGAACTCTGGTCACAAACATTAAGCACTCTGTTTAATATTGTGTTTACCAACTTAACTTTTGGAGTGCTGACCCACAGAAACATTCCCTGAGATACCCAAGTTTACTGAATGAGGAAATGAAACAGAACGCACTCACTCCTCTTGGTTAAATAGAAGAACCAACAGTGGTGGCTAGCTCCGTGTTTTGGTTTCAGCAACTTTGGAATTCAAGTTGCTGAGAAACTCTTTTTAGGCACAGAATAGTTTAGAAATGTCAGTCTTGTTATTTTCTTTCCTAGACAATAGGAGGGCCTGTTTCAAGTGGGGCCTAAATAGTTCTACCTACCCTTATGCTACGTCAGGCCAGTTTGTGCACCCTCAGACCAGACTGGTTCCCAAGGCATCCCCAGGTGTTCCTGCAGTGAGTGACTAACACCCCTCTCCTGAAACGGAGCAGAAAAGCGAGTGTCCCAATATGTTTTCTTTCCTCAAGACCACAATATTGTCTGTCTCGAAAGGAAATGAACATGCACAATCCTGAGGCTTCCAGTCTTTTTCCTTTGGACATTCTACTGCCTTCATTGTCAGAAAAACGTCATGGAACTTCTGTGACAACATAATGGGAACTGATTTATTTCTAACTTGATTTTCCTACCTGGAGAAAAGGCTTGATCTGACTTTGTGTCCCCATCTCCCTTTCCCAAGTGCACCCTATTCATACAGAATTCTGGGGACAACTTGACAATCTTTCAATTACATATATTCTCTAGAATTGACAGCTCAAATCATTATCTTTATGAATATGAATTTTAAGGCTAACAGTGGGGTTATCAGAACTTTACCTGGAGCGTCCTTTGGTTATTTCTTTAGTGATTTTGATGCACATGCACCTGAAAATGTTTCAAGAAATAACTTTAAGTGCATTTTAATTCTCAAAAAAAAATCATTTTATGTCCAATCTCATTGGAACTTGCCAAAACAGAATAAGCAATTTTATAAATAATAACTAACATAACGTGTACAGGCTTTGAGGTTTGCAACCCAGCCTATTGGCATTTACAATTTAATATGCTTGACAGAATCCTAAAATGTGGCTGGATTTGTAAGGTTCCATTCTATTTTTAAACCAAAGAGAAAAATAAGGTTTTAAAGAGAAAAAAAAATCTCCCTTAAGCACTGACAGTAACTTTCCACGTCTTGCTAATCAAAATTTATGGCTGAGTCCAGCTGCCTTGCAGTAGAAAGAGAATTCAAACAACAAAGGAGAAAAGGTTCAGAGCTGCCCTTGTTTGAGTTTGCAGGTAGCAGAAGTCTGTCCCCCTGGATGCTAATGTCTGTGGTTTTGACGACTGAGGATGCAGATGAACAGCCTGAAGAAGGACGCTGGAGTTGATCAGACTCGGCCTCAAAAGCGTGGGAACCTTCTCCAGCAACAGGTCTCATGGACAAAATTCCTACCACAGGCCAAGGAGACCGCTTTCCTTAAGTTTTAAAACTGGTCAGAAAAATTTGCCGTACCCTGTTGAAAACTAAAGAGGTGGGTAAATCAGTAAACACATCAGTGTAGTGCAGGACAGCCCTGAAAATCAAACAACAAAACCCAGGGACTATTTGGTCTTGGTGGGACAATTCTTCACTGCTGTGAATGCCAGTTACTTTGGGTAGCAACCTCAGAAATTGTAAGACCCTTCCTGTATTTAGGAAATTTGATCTATTGTCATTTATAAGATATATAACATAATTTCCTTTCAGCCAAAGTCTTTAACAGAACTTTGCCAAACTTTCATGCCATCATGATGGATAAAGAAGCACATACACAGTGGAATACCATTCGACCTTTAAAGCAAATTCTGTCAACGGTGACAACGTGGATGAACCTACAGGATATTATGCTAAGAAAAACACGGCAGGCACAGAGAGACAGACCCTGCCTGAGCTTACTCACGTGTGGACTCTGCAGGAGCTGAACTCACAGAAGTTGAGAGTAGAAGGATGGTTACCGGGCCTTGGGGGACAAGGGCAGATGGAGCAAGGGCATCAGTTGATCAGAGGGTGCGAAATTTCTGTTAGGAGGAATAAGCCTTATATTGCATAGAATGGCGTGTGATAAATAGTAATGAAGTGGATACTTAAAAGTCACTAAAAGATCTGAAATGTTTATACCATAAAAATGATAAGTATCTGAGGTGAAAAATTTATTATCTTGACTTAATCATTCCACATTGCAAACATTTACAAAAAAACACATGTTCCCCAGAAATATATAATATATACAATAATTATTTGTCAATTAATAAAAAAAGAAATGACTAGTTATTTCCAATGGTCAGAAGAGACGTGTAGCATCCTCTGTTTTAAGACATTAGAGTTACCCAGTGATCAAGGATTGTCCCAGACGTGCTTTAGCCATAGGGCCAGGGTGACAGGTTAGTATTCTCTTTACAAAAACTCTTCTGTTAAAATTGCATGTATGAGTAGGCAACATATCTCAGAACTTTTTCAGATTCCAGGTCTTTACTGTAGTGAATGGAGAGTGGAAACCGTGCGGGACAGATAAGCAGAGACAGAGAGAGAGTCACGCCCTGAGCTGGAGCAGCGGGGGGTGTCACTTGTCAGTGAGGCTCGGCTATCATGCCCAGTTGTTTGACCAAACACTGTATCAGTGAATTTTAATTTATGAATGTCATTTGTTCTGTTTATACCATATGCTCATTGTAGAAAATTGGAAAAACATAGAAAAATACATCACAAATTACCCAGAAGTTTGTAGTAATAAAAATCCAGTGGATTGATTTAACCTATGTGCTTACAATTGTAGAGGTCACAGTGAATGCGCTGATTGTTGAGAAGAGAGTTAACAGGGGACAAAGCATAGGTTCCGGATGAGAGCCACCATGGGGGGAGGTTGGTGCCAGATGGGGCCTCATTTTGATCTCTGTAAAACATATTTATTCACTTCAATAAAATACTTTCTGATGATGTCTGTGCTCCTGTCTCTGTCATAACTGTTTCAGTTTCTTGTAAGAAAATTATTTATAATATTATCCCGGACTTTTCTTTTAGTTAAAACTTTCTTTAGCTTTTAATTGTAATCAGGTGAATTTTAAAATGTGCATTTATCATTTTAATTCTAGAATAAAAGTCTAGTTGGTCCATGCATTCTCTAGAGTTCAGAAATGCAAAATTTTACCCATCAGAAAAATACTTACTTGTCCCTTCTCATCTCGGGTGCTCTGTGTCCTCCATCTCTGCTGCTTGCTCCCTTTTCATCTCAGGTGCTCTGTGTCTTCCATCTCTGCTGCTTGCTCCCTTTTCATCTCGGGTGCTCTGTGTCTTCCATCTCTGCTACTTGCTTCATCATTCTGTACATTTTCTTCTTCTGTCCCTGTTCCCACAGAGGAGCTCATCAGACTGGCCCACAGCCCCTGGTTCACCTGTCTGCAACAGCTTTTGCTTCTCATTGCTCTCCTGCCCCTGAGAATCAGCTGCCCAGTGTCCACCCTTCTGCAGTCCTTCCTTCTGTTTCCCATGGTTTCCTGGTCTTCTCAGCCTATTTGCTCCCAATGATTTCTCCTCCTTCAGGCAGAGGATGTAACAATTTGGATCTCAGTGAGGACACCTACACATTTCTAAATTATCTTGTTTGTGGTTCCTATTTTTTTTTTTTCAGAGACACGCTCTTCTCTGGCTTTTTATAATGATGCCCCATTTAACTTTTTTTGAAGAATTTATTTTTCTCAAGTTCCATTTTGTGCAGTATTTTTAATAGGTTCTATTTTTTTTTCCTTGATTACTGCCTGACTTTCTTACATTCCAAAGTCTAAATGGATGGATCCCATTATAATCTTTGTCATGTCCTGCCACTGCCGTTCTTTCCGTTCTTGTTCTGACCTACACCTTGCCAGTGAAATCCATGCCCCTGCTTGTCTCCCTTGCTCCACTTTCTGCCTGGGTGTTTCTGGAGTGCTGCTGCTTCCAGACGAGGGCTGGCAATGGTGGAGATGAGAAGTAAGTGTGCTTTTAGAACGAGGTGAAAAGGGTCAAATAAACATCTTTCTGATCAGTAAAGTCTTTTATTTCTAAACTTCAGTGCACAGATGGCCCAATGGGCTTTTTATTATAGAATTACAAATAATAAACACATTTTGACATTCGCCTATGGTTATAACTGAAAGCTAAATTAATTTCTAACAAAACTCTCAAATCTTAGTAAAAGGTTTCATGAAAGATGAAGAAGCTTAAAACTAATAATAGAAGACAGACATTATTAGTAAAATGCTCTGAGCTAATCATTGCTTTAGTTTATGGATCAGTGATTAGATTTCATATTGTGCTATAATAAATTATCACACAGTGATTAAAGTAATCCAAATTTATTATCTTTTGGCTTTTTAAGTTAGAAGTCTGACAAGGTGATCCACTGTTCATGGTTTTCAATACTAATTAAGAGTAGCCAGACTCTGGATGAAATGCCACTAATTCCATAGACCATTACCTAGGAAGACCACACTTAGTTTGAAGGTAGTAGTTTTCTGCTTTAGGTCTTAACTGGAAATTAATGTGACTTTTCAGAGAAGTTTATAGACAACTAGTCAGATACCATTTTAAACCAGTATTTTAATGATTTAGACATTTGATTTTATTTCCATAGTTATTGAATTCCTACTATGCCACAGATGTGGTTAAGATAATTAGACATGAACATTTGGACCAGCAAGCTGGCTTTCCCAGAAGGGCTGTTTTCTGTGAAGGATTTATGTTGGTGGGTGTGGATGCCTAGACCCTCCCAACCCCCCCCCCCGGCTTTTCTCCATGGAGGACTCCTCCACACACTGCCTCACTGGCCATGATGGGACCCCACCCCAGTCCCCACCCCAGGGTAACTCTGTGAGAGAGAAAAGAGTCAAAGAGAGAGAAAACACTCAAAGCCACAAAATTAATCAAATTTCTTATATCTTGAAATGTATAATTATCTAGTTAATAATTGAATAATTATATATTTAATGTAAAAAAGAAGGTTTAATTTAGATGTTTTTTAAAAGCCTACATTTTGAGGTATGGTGCTAATGCAATTTATGATTTATCAATTCAATTTTTTTTGTCAAGGAACAATAGACTTGATATATCAAAAATAAACAGTTTTCTAATGTATTTATGTAAAAGTGAGTATATACTGCAAAGGAAAGGAGCAGGTGATACAACAGCACGCACACTATATCTCCATGTCACATGTGTAAGTTTATGAACACACACAAAAGAAATTTAGAAACATCCCCTCTAACTTTTATCAGGGTCGCCTTTGGAAGGGGAGTTAGAAGTGATTTTTGTTTCTCTAATCTTCAATTACATTTGTTACTTGGGTAGAAAAATATTATCACAATACTCACAGTTTAAAAGGAACCAAAACAGACTTATAGATAATCATAAATTGTAAAACATCTTAGAAGATGTTCAGTAACATCTTCTGAGATAACAGTGGAAACTTTCTTTTTTAAGTTTTTAGCTCCTTTTATCACAGACATTGTTTTTTCAGCTTTGATACTAGCTGGTGTTTCTAATAAAGTAGGATGAAGCATAAAGAATGCCCAAATGGAATTTCCCAAATATTTTAATAATTTGCTTCAAACTCTACTTTGTGGGAAGAGGGGGCGGGCAGTGAAACTCACATCCCAGGGGCCCTGGTCTTGGGAGGGAGGGAACGCTGGAAGGACAGACATGGCCAAGCAGGCAGCAGACCTCCTCCCCGCTGCCCTTGATTTGCAGAGCTGATGCAGACCAGGACTGGAAGACTTAGAGGACTTTCCATCCCACCACACAGCCCTCTGCTGAAAGCTGTCCACTCCTCCGTGAGATCCAGAGAAGTCCTGTGGAGATACTGACTGCCGTTGTCAAGTGTCTCCAGGCGAGATCACAATTCCTAGGCTTCACCCTGGGGAATCAGACATCAGTGATTTTCTAAGGATATTTCTTCTCCCGGAAAATATTCTGCCTTCTGGAGTCTGGTGCCTGGGTGAGTATGCTGCACACATCTCAGGGCCCACAGGGTTTAAGTCTGCAGTGATTTTTAAATTTTTCAGATTTCATGTTGGTTTGTTCCACAACCTCCTGTATGTCACTTCAACATCCACCACAGCTCTTTAGAAGCTGCTGCTTTAATTTTTATGATGTGCTAACCATGTCAGTGGTGATGGCTTCCCTGGGGCCACCGTGCTTGTCAATCTTGATGCTTCAAAGAGCCACCAGTGAACATTTTGGCCACACACGGAATCCCTTCTGCAGCAGTTCATCACAAAGACCCCAGGTTTCCAAACTGAGGTGTCTGTCACTCAGGTTACATAGTGCTACAGTGACACGGGACACGCCACCCTCAGTGGCACTACATACCAAGAGTTTCTTTATTGCCTAGATAGAGTCTGCTGTGGAGCCACAGTGCTCATCCGGGGTGCCTGCCTTCATGCCGTGGCCCAGGTTTCCAGGCCACTTGCTTGCACCCTGGGCATCTCTGTGTCACACGCGCTCATGTTGTGGAGGTCCCTGTCAGAGTGGAAGAAAGAGCCAAGAGGCAGCTGCACACCTCGGCCTGGAGCAGCACCACTTACTGCTCTTTGCTCTTCTGGAGCCAGAGATACTCTCCTGGGCACAGTTCACTTTGCAGGAGTCGAGTTCACCCCTGGAAGCAGAGAAAAAAGGAGGGCAAGTCAGTGTGGAAAGCTCCCCACCCGGGGACACAGGACACTTCTCCAACAGCCAGGCAGCCACAGGCCCAGTGACGTCTCCAGCATTCATAGACTGGGCCTTCAGTATCCATGTAAATCTCCCTTTGATGAGATTTCTCAGCAAATTCTTTCCCTTAGGAATAAAAAGAAAAAACAAAAACCCTCCAGTTAAGGATCTCATATCTCTCCGCTTACGAGTATCTTTAATATACTCCCCACACGGAATGGCAATTTTATGCTTCGACAGTGAGCCTGTATTTGGAAGTCTGCCAAACATCTTTTTATTTACTATATTTTAGCTTTGTATGTTTCTTTGTGGGTGGCAGATGTGTTATTGTGTAAGGCATTTTTCTAATCATGAAATTAGAAAAAAAAAACAAACCCAAACCCAGTGTTCATTGTTAACTTGAAATGAAGATAGATGAAAAATAAAATCAAATCCCCCCTTATGATTCTGGGATGTTACTGTGTAAATAGGGTGATACGCAGCAGTGACCCCCCAGTGGCATACACCCACCTACTCCCCATCACGGGTGCTGGGAGTCCTAAAACTCACTTCCTTTCAGAATTACTAAAAATATGTTAAAAATAGATTCCTGGGCCACTGGCCAGGTTTAATAAATCAGAATTTCTAGGTATACAGCTCAAGAATTTGCAATTTTAACAAGTTCCCTAGGTGTTTCCTATAAAGCCTACTTTGTCTAATTCCAAAAATAGGCGCCTGGGAGACACAGGGACGTATCACAATCACTGATTCCTCATCACCGATTTCTGCTTTTGCTTCTCATGCAATATTCAACCCACCAGCAAACTGTGCAGCTTACACCAACATCGCATATTTCAAATCTGAGCAATAACCTACCCCTTTCCCCCAGCAGCACCCACACCCAGCAGCTGTCACCTACTGACAGGACAGCAGAAACCGCCACCTGGATGGCCTCACTTATTCCTGTGCTGCCTGGAATCATGTTGTAACGTGTAGATTTGGTGACACAATTACACTGCTGTACCCCACTGGGCTCCCACTGCTGTGACCAGGACTTAGAAAAGCATTTCACAAGCTTAAAATGCTCTCTACCTGGGCTCGCAATCAGGACAGGGTCTGGCAATTTCTGGGCACACTTTTGTCACAACTGGAAGGAGTGGTGCTGCTGGCACCTGGGGGGGGGTGGGAACTGAGGACGCTGCTACCCCCCACCATGCCCAGGACCCCCCCACCGTGAGGGAGCAGCTGCCCCACGTCACTGGCGCTGCACGCCCGTCCTCGCCCCACTCACCGTGAGGGAGCAGCCGCCCCACGTCACTGGCGCTGCACGCCCGTCCGCGCCCCACTCACCGTGAGGCCGGCTTCCTTCTTCTTCTGTTTTCCCATCTTTAGGCTTTGTTTCCATCCCAGGCACTTTCTTGCTGCTTGGAGGAGGCTGGGCTGGAAAGCCACACCCAGCATCAGAGTCTGAGCGTGTGCGCATGTGCACGTGGAGAGGTGGGGCCCGGGGGCTGCTTGTCCTCCTGGTGCACCTGTCCCAGTCTGACTCAGACACGCTTCTCCCAGTGTGTGTGCTCTTTACCTACGTGGCCTTTCAATGGTGGATCCATTTTCCATTTCAGCCAAACCATGAGTTTTTCAATGCAAGGAGAGCTTGTTTCATTTAA
Organism: Galago senegalensis; assembly: GCA_963575145.1. NCBI lineage: Eukaryota > Metazoa > Chordata > Mammalia > Primates > Galagidae > Galago > Galago senegalensis. The sequence continues at coordinate 26,457 of CAUYTI010112056.1, read as the reverse complement.
ATTTAATTTCTTTTCTACCTGTATGATCTCTGTGGGATTGAGACCTATTTCTCGCGTCTGCCAGGTTTGATAAGGAATTCTCAAAAGCTGTTCTTGTGAGATATAGTAAACAAATTCCTGTTCATCTTCCCCATACGTTTTATTCCTTCTAACGTCTGAGCGTGAGCTAAGGCCTCTTGAGCTGCCTGCTGTACCTCTCTTAGCATTTCCAACCCAGCCCTGAAAGGTAGAATTCACGCTTGTTTTAGTAAAAGGCTGAGATTAAAGTGTCACCACGGCCAGAGGTGTGGCAAGTGCCTGCTCGGTCTCACAGCTTTAGTTCCTACAGTCTGGTATGGGCACAGATCAGAATTCAATTCTTAAAAATTTTTTTACATTGATTAGAATAATTGCACATATTCAAGAGGTACACAGTGATGTTTCAATGCAAATATGTGCAGTGATCAGATCAGGGTAATCCGCAAGGGCTTTGAGCAGTTGATGAGAATCTCAGAAAGGGAGCTCCTCCGCTGAGAGGTTTTTATACCATGGAAAGAGTGAGATGAAGCTGTATAGAGACTAAAATGGAGGGAAGGGAGGAAGTGCTGCTTGTTTTGAAATTTTGAATCAGGGAAATTTCAATTTAGTTTTGGAAACTCTGAGAATAATTCAATCTCTGAACTTAAAGGTCAATGCTTATCTCCACTCTGTGAAGATTTGAGGGCTTTTTCTTGCTACCTCCAGCACAAGGGTGGCATTTGGATCCCAGGGGGTGAAATGATGCCAGCTTTTCTGAGAGCATCCTGCTGTCTTTGTACTTACTCAGAGGACGCCAGCAGGGACGGCTGCAGAGGTCGGCTTCCAAGCGAGACCCGGAATTCAAAGTTCTTATCTTTGTGCTACCCATTTAACATGACTCATCTTTAATACTGTCTGAAGTTAGTTTTATAAAAGGACAAATTACAGAAAAAACCTCAGTAAAACAGACACTTACTGTTAGCTGTAAATTAGCACTTTATCTGGGATATTCCCACGGTGAGCTAGCAGAGGAATTGTAAATTGCAGTGTGATCCTGGTGAAACAGTTAGACCTGGATGCTGTTTTACTTTTAGAAGAGAAAATCGGAGAGATGTAGAAGGTTTCAATCACGTCAAGCTTAAGAGTTTGGCAAAAACAAAAGTATAATTTGCAGCTCCTCTGATTGCTTACAGAAACCAAAAGTGGATACGTTTCCAAATTTCTCCCGCAAAGGATTGCAAAAGTATTTGGGGCATCTGACATATCTATTGCCACATACAATAAATCTGATAGTTTTGGTTTGGTGACTTGATGGAAAGTAAGTGAAGAAGAAGGATGTGGGATTTCAGAGTATTCCACGGCCACATATTTCATTGTCCTGGCAGGGGTTTTATTTTGCAAGATCGTAGAATCCTAATGAGGTATGAAGAGAGAGTGAGCCTAGAAACCAAACCAGGGAGTTTCCATCTTGGCTGCACAGGGAGTGTCAGCTGCAAGGACATAAAAGAGCTGCAGGCTGGCTAGGGTTTTTTCTGACCCAGCATTTCAAAATGTTCTCATTCCAAAGCATCTGATTGCAGACCATTAGAAAGTTGCCCTGGGATGTTTTCTAGAATGGAATTCACAACACAACAATGGGGTTACTGATGTAAAGAAACTTAATTATCAGACTGAAACACATTTTGTTTTTGGTGATTGTTTTAATTCTTCAGAAGAAAAAGGGCCTGATAATTTAAGAAGGGAACCTTTGAAATATTGGCTAGAAAAGACAAAACAAGAAAAAATACGTAGTTCTACTTCAGGCAGAAAGGAAAGTAAATGTTCCTTTATAGAAAGCTCATACAATCTCAAATGGCACAGATACATGACCTCTACGTCTATGCGGGTTTTATTCTGTCTTTTCTCTGTGTGGGGAGAAGAGCTCACGTTTTTCATTTTATGTACTTGAAGGTATTTGTATATCACGCGTCTCACCAGCTTCTCTCAATATGCCGGGAATACAGGAGTATGGAGGTGGCCATCTGATAGCGCTGAGGGGCAAATGTAGGTAGAACATTCCAACAGAGGAAGGCAGACTTCAACTTCATGGCCAATTCCGTGCTCATCTTGTTCCAAATTAATATATGTTACAAATATTAAAAGGTACCATTTTTAGTCTTAAGTACATGCCCCCATTCTTTATAGACGGGCAACTGAGATGGGCACGGTGGAAGGGCATGTGGTCTAGGCTCCCCTGCGCTGCGTCAGCTTCTCTGGGAAGCTCTTGGCTCTGTTGGAAGGTGGCTCTCGAGGAGCAGGTGCCCTCAGCTCACGATAATGGGTGGGGATTGTGCACAGGTCGGTCACAGGGGGCACACTTGCTCCACTGGGCATGGGCTGTGGCCCTTTTGTTGTTATGAGGTAATTTTCATAGCTCATTAATCTTAAGATCCTCCTTTTAAAAATACAGATACCAGGGGGCACCTGTGGCTCAAAAGAGTAGGGCGCTGGCCCCAGATGCTGGAGGTGGTGGGTTCAAACCTAGCCCTGGCCAAAAACAAAAACAAACAAACAAAAAAATACAGCTACCCACCCCAGAAAATTTGGGTTCAATAATAGGTCACTGTCATGGAATCTATATTTTTGAACTTTTACCTTCTGTCTCCGTGTTTTTAGGCTGCTGTTACAGAGCACCATAGATTAAGTGAAGGACAGATAACAGAGATTTCCGTCTCTCCGTTCTGGAGACTCAGTGTGAGTGGGGTGTGCTGGCACCTACCGGTGGGGTGCACTGCCTGGTTTGGAGATGGTGCCTTCCTGCTGTGTCCCCACATGGTGAAAGGCGCTTGGGAGCTCTCGGGACCCACTTTTATAGGGCATTAATCCTCTTAATTCTGCGGGTCACACAAACATTGTGTCTGTGGCACCTAACAGAGAAGGATAAAGAACGACTGGCTGTAAATGTATTTGCTGGTTAGTTCAGCTAGAAAAAGCCAGCAGGATATCTCTGGGTTTTGTTGCATTTAACTGCTTGTGACCTGAGCCCAGCAATTGTGCCAGTGGTGTCACTGTTATCTCTGCCACCTCTTCTTTATTTTCTTTATCTTGGTCTTTTCCATATTTGCCTTCTTTTTAATTTTTTTTTGACAAATACAAAAAACCCCAAAGAGAATAATAAAACAGGCATGCACTCATGACTAAAAATGGTAGCTTTTAATATTTATATTGTATAATAATTTGGAACAAGATGAGCACAGCATTGGCCATGAACTTGAAGTCTGCCTTCCTCTGTTGGAATGTGCTACCTCGGCACTATCAGATGGCCACTTCAAATGAAAAAATTGTCCCATGCATGGTACTGGCACCAAAATAGAGATGATGTCTATCTATAGAATAGAATAGAGAACCTAGAGATGAACCCAGCCACACGTCACCATCTGATCTTTGATAAACCTCATGAAAGCACGCACTGGGGAAAAGAATCCCTATTTAACAAGTGGTGCTGGGAGACTGATTAGCACTTGCAAAAGTCTGAAACTGGACCTGCATCTCTCACCATTAACAAAAATTAACTCTCACTGGACAAAAGGTTTAAATTTAAGCCACAAAACAATAAAAATTTTAGAAGAGAGTGTAGGGAAAATGCTTGACCAAATTGGCCTGGGAAAAGATTTTTTGAAGAAAACCCCCTTGGCAGCAGCAACACCAAAAAATATATAAATAGGACATGATCGAGCGAAAAAGCTTCTACACAGCTAAGGGTACCACAACCAAAACAAACAGACAGCTTTTGGAATGGGAGAAGATATTTGCATGTTACAAATCTGACAAAGGGCTGATAACTAGAATCAATAGAGAACTCCAGATTAGCCAACAAGAAAAAAGCAAACAACCCCATTTATTTGTGGGCAACAAACTTAAGTAGAAACTTCTCTAAGGATGATGGATGAACAGCCAACAAACACATAAAAAATGTTCATCAGCTCTAATCATCAGAGAAATGCAAATCGCATCCACTCTGAGATATCCCCTAACTCCAGTGCGATTAGCCCACATCACAAAGTCCCAGATCTGCAGATGCTGGTGTGGACGTGGAGAGAAGGGAACAATTCTGCACAGCCGGTGGGATTGCAATCTAATACAACCTTTATGGAAAGAAGTATAGAGAATCCTCAAAAAATTAAATGTCGACTTCCATTTGATCCTGCAATTCCATTACTAGGTCTCTACCCAGAAGAATAAACATCATTTTACCACTAAGAAAATTGCACCAGAAGTTTTACTGCAGCTAACTCCACAGTTGCCAAGTCCTGGAAGCAACCAAGTGCTCGTGGACCCGTGACTGGATGAACAAGCTGGGGCAGGTGTCTGCCATGACATACTATTCAGTCACAAGAAAAGATGGAGACTTTATGTTTTTTGTGTTTACCTGGATGGAACTGAAACACTTTCTTCTTCATAAAGTATCTCAAGAATGGAAAAAAAAATATCCAGTGTACTCAATACTAACATGGAATTAATATATAAACACCTACATGCCAACACAACAGATAAAACACAAATATAGTCTAGCAAGCGGGAGGGGTAAGGAGGGAGGACGTGGCAATTGGTGGGAGGAGGGTGGGCAATTGGAGGGATCTCACCTAAGGTGCTCAATATGAGGGTGTTCAGCACAACCTTGGGTAAAAAGCTCAATTATAACTTGAACTTCACCTTAGAATTGAAAACAAGGTGACCTAAACATTTGTGCCTTCATAGTAATTTAAAATAAAAAAATGAAATCCCCAAAATACAAATGCCTGAGTCACATACAAAAACTGTCATCTCATTTGCTTAAAAACCAGTTTTGCTCGCTGCCCAAGCATGATTTGACCTGTTATCTGTAATGAAATGGAGGACAAAAGCCCTCACCTTACAGACCTGTGCCTGTGAGACCAGCTCCCCACAGACACACCAGCCCCTTCCTGCTGCTGGGGTGCAGGGAGGGTGGGAGGAAGGTGGGTAGAAATCTGGGAAGGGCCCCACTTCCTACCTGGAGGAACCGAGTTCTCAAGTGATGTGGGACTAAAATAGTTGTGCATTTTTAGTTCTTTGAAAATTCATTTTGTGCACTCACTGTTAAATATAAATGTGCAAACACGTACACTCTCCAGTGAGGCCTCGCACAACTGAGGCTGAAGTTTCCAGTCTCTCAAAATACGCCTTTGAGCAAATCAGCACAAATTTGTGTAACCTCCCACGGTCAGTCTGAATTCACAGAAATTGCATTTTATGATACCCTGTGGTCATCGAAAATTGCCTACCATTAACCTTCCTTACCGATAAATCACTAGACTCGCTGAAGGTAATTTTAGAGATGTGTGGGTGGCCAGGGTAATAAAGGTTGAGTGGAGAGCCAGCATTTTCCGGAAGTCCCTTAATGCAGATTTCTTCCAAGGATTCTAAAAAGGCCCCATTTTTTTTTTTTTTTTAAATCTCAGGCATTTCACTACCTAACCTCCAAGAAGTGGTGACTGTGGCATTCAGAGGGAAACGAAGCGTCTTCCGGTTTCATGCTGTCATGCTTTTATTTCTTGATGTGCCTCTCTGAACAGCACCATGCAAATGTGGCAAGGGTCATGGTCATGCCTTCCACTTGGTGAGGAACACAAAGCTTAGGAAGGACAAATGGCCAGGTCCAGAGCACAGTCCATCCACAGAAAGCCTAAACTTTCCCAAGCCAGTGTTTTCCCTCTTAGATCATTACTCTTCATACAGTAGGCAATTCCATATCTGAGAAAACAGATAAAAATACAGTAGGTACATGTTACATGGATGGACCTGGAACATAGTCTTCTTAGCAAAGTATCTCAAGAATGAAGAAAAAGTATCCAATGTACTCAGCCCTACTATGAAACCAATTTATAGCTTTCATTAACCCAATTATAGCCCAAGAAGAAAGTGAAAGGGGAGAAGTAGGGGAGGGGTGGAGGAGAATGGGTGGAGGGAGAGTAACTGGTGGGACCACACCTACCGTGCATCTTACAAGGGTACATGTGACATTTACTAGGTGTAGAATATAAATGTCTTAACACAATAACCAAGAAAATGCCATGGGGCTATGTTAACCAGTTTGATGAAAATATTTCAGATTGCATATAAAACCAGCACTTTGTACCCCATGATTGCATTAATGTACACAGCTATGATTTAGTAATAATAAAAAAAGAATATTTGAAAAAAAATGCAGTAGATAAAAATAGAGTTTATGCAGGTCCTTCTGGAATGTTCAAGACATTGACTGCCAGGAAGTGGGGTAGAGTGACCCTTCCAGAATGAACATACTCTATCTGGGGTTAGCTTTCCTGCCTTTGAACTTCTCTATGGGCTATAATGGAGCCAAGTTCTTGCTTATCTTTGGCCTGTCATGCAAATGGTCAACCTTAGCGGCCTGCTCCTGGGAAGTAGCAATGCTGGAAGCTGGGTCATCTGGAGATGCCTCATGGAGGCTGGCTGCCCACTCTGTGGTCTGATGAAGTCTGTGCTAACCAGGCCTGGCCACAGCCATTCCAGTGATGCTGAACAGACTCCTCTTGTGAGGCATCAGACGTCCTTTGCTTTGCACCTGGGCAGACTCGGGCTAAATCCTGATAACAGCCCTGGCCTCACTGCCAGACTGTGCCCTGGGCACACAACTGGCATCTTCCTGGAGACTATGCATACCTGGCCTCAGCTGTACCCGTCAGATGCCTTCTTCATGGACATGAACAGAAGAGTGTTTTGGTATCTCTCCATCTCATCTTCATTCCAGCCTCTTCTGCGAGAAGTGGCATTCCACGAAAATTAGCTAAGTGATACCCAGGCCCAGACACTCACGCAAGTCCTAAGGTCAAGGTAGATGGGCAGAGGGCTGACGATGGTGGGCTGAGGTTGGCCTTCTGAGCACTGATGCTCCTGTGCCCTGCACAGACATGCACACTCACACGCACAGTGACACTCCTACACGCACTCATGCACATACCACCACACTCCTATGCACACTCACACACATTTACACTCATGTGTGCACTCCAAATACACATGGGGGCACACTCACCACACACATTACCCCACTCACACACACATTTACACCCATGTCTTCACTCACACCCTTCCACATGGGTACATTCACCACACACATCACCCCAATCACATGTGCACTCACAGTCATCTAACACACAAGCACACCTGCCCCTATACCCACAAGCACGCACACCCAGACAGCACATTCACTTGAAACCTTGCCCCCATGGAATGGCACCTACCAGGCCACCCTCTGGCCCGCGTCCTTCAGCCTGCACTGGAGCGGCTGCCAAACCACTGCACGGACGATGCAGGTGGTAACATTTCAGGCCGTCTCTTTGCCATCTTGGTACCGTGAACAGTTGTAAATCAACGTCTAGATAAATTTTACAAGATTTGCAGAGAAATCTGTTAGGGAGAAACAAGCTCCGTCATTAATATTATTTGTTAGGGGTGCATCATTCTGCAGAGAAAAAGAGGTCTGAAGAGAAGCAGGCACAGAGTAAAATGTCTCATTATTTCTTAAAATCCACACAATATATCACATTAATATGCATCAGATAATTAATATAGAGCATATTGTATAATTATATAAATATGGCATATTATAATTATATAATATATTGTGTAGATAATATGTTAAAATATACAGTACAATTATCTAGAGAGCATGCCAAAAATGGACACACATTTTAAGAAAGGAAAACACTCTGTTATTAGAATTTTAGTATAATGTTTTCCTTTCCTAAAATGTGTGTCCATTTTTGGCACCCTCTGCATTATCATAGCATACATACACAGTCTAATTAGACGTGCATAGTATAATTAATGCGTATTATCTACATGTATCAGTAATATGCTGCCTATATGTTATATTTACATATAATCTATAATGTAAACTCCAAATCGGTGGAATGAGGCTCTTTTGCCCTCATGCTCTCAGTATCCATTCCCAGGTCACGGATGGGGTTTCTGGAATGAATTCCGCTGAGTGAGAAATGGTATGGGGGATGCATGCCCAAGCATCTTGTTATGTAAAATTCCCACAGTCAGAGAATGCTGCTGCCGGATGTCTCGTTCAGCACTTTTGGAATTTTAAATAAAATTCTAGAAAGACACTATTCAATCAGAAACTACTCAGGAGGCCAGAAGCCAGCGGAGCCCAGAGCTGTTCTCTGCTTGGGGCTCCCCCCACCCCCTCCAGGCACCTGAGCTTCTGGATTACTGACACAGACCCATTTGGACGCAGGGTCCGGTGCAAAGGCAGCACCGGGATCCCAGCCTCACCTGTCTCGGCCTGGGCAGTGGCATGTCAGGGATGCATTGGGAATATCTGTGCTCAGAGGCATTTAGGGCCATGTTAGCTATTGACCTCCTCTAGAGCCCCTGGGCTCTGTGAAGATCCTTTCTGAGATGGATCTGATGCAGATCTCTCTACAATTTTGAATATTAAATTCTGACATTCAGGAAACTTTCTTTCATTAGAGTCATAATAGGAGCAGCAGTGGCCTGTGGGACTGAGCAGCACTTATTAACAGAGACATCTTGTGATACAGAGCAATCCCTGTTTTTCACCAAAGATAAGGCACCAAGATATAAATGTTTCTAACAAGCCTCTTGGTCTCTCATAGACGCCTGTGTGGTGTGGGAGAAGGACATGGTTTGGGGTACAGAGCCTTCAGAGATGGGGCTCCTGCAGCACCCCAGGGCCCAAAGAAACTGCCCCCTTCAGTGCCCCCTGACCTCAGAGCCAGGCTGGGTTCTCTCCAAGGCCCTTAGATGTCCCCCAGTTTGCTCTGCTTTGGGATGAGTTTACACCACTCAACGTGTTTATCAAGTTTGTTTGAATGTACTGTCATCAGTGTCACCAAGATTTCTGGGTATGGACTTCGCCAAACGAAGCCTCTTCTGTTTGGCGGTGCTCTGCCTTCTGTGGGGTGTGACGGAGGCTACACCCCTGCCCCTGCAATTCTCTACTGTTTCTGAAGAAAAAAAAAAACAACCAAGAAGAGGACAGAACAGGAACGAGCCCAGGAGGTGAGAACTCCCAGGAGACATTCTTGCCCTTCAGGGACATGAGTCCTAGAGACAGTCAGGGACACAATGTCACCAACCATCAGGCAGATCTCAATGGGGCACGGACAATGGTAACTTGCATTTCCACAGACACACGGCTGTAGCCAAGGGTAGCATGTGTAATCAGGCAGACAGACCCCTTCCAGAGAGCAGGGTTTGTTTGTCCCTCTCGCTGAGGCCGTCACCTTCCCATGATGATACTCTCTTAAATCACTGTCTGCTGTCACAAAGAAGTTCTCCCTGACTCACTTCCCCCTCCCTGCCGCCCACTCTGCTGTGTGAATATCCTGTGCTCCTCGCTGTGTACGCTTCCCAGTGCGCTCCTCCAGGTTACACATCTCCTTCCTCTCACACGAAAGCTCCATTGTGCCACAAAGTACATCGTGTGTGTTCTGATGCTCCCCCGCCACACCTGCCAGCCCCACCAGGCTCGTACATTCATACGGTCCTCACTGTCCCCCATGTTGGCTCCATGGACAGAGAGGGGAGTATGTCGCTCTCTTAACACTACAGAGAGCATGGGAGACAGTCTCAATAGCTTTTTGCTTAATGAAAGATTGAGTGAAAGAAAGGATGGGCTAAGGAAGTGACAACCCAGTTATCAGCAGAGGGCACGGATGTATGACCGGAAACTTTCCTGGTGACTCCGCACTTTCCATTTTACCTGTCACTGGAAAAATCACAACGGCTTCCCGGGCTGATCCAGAACACCAGGAAACCCTGCAGTGTCTGAAAACTCACACCGAGAGCTCATTTCTGACTTCACTCCTTGATAAACTAATGCAGACCCTTGTGGGCAAGTAAGAAAGGATTGAAGTAGGGCGGCACCAGTGGCTCAAGGGGTAGGGCACCGGTCCCATATACTGGGGGTGGCGGGTTCAAATCCAGCCCTGACCAAAAACTGCAAAAAAAAAAAAAAAAGAAAGAAAGAAAGAAAGGATTGAAGTAGCACTTAAATTGATGACAATGCTTTCCATTGTTCTGTGTCTACGTGCACCTTGGGCACCCACTGCAGAGCCCCTCTTGGGTTCTTTCCCACTCACCATTGTGTTCTTCTAAACCTCTTGTAGCTGTGTTAAGATTTTAGATCAATGCTGACGCATCAACACATCCATTGTACTTTGGGGGGGGTGCTCTCAAAGAAACTTGAAATGTACAAGGATGCCCTGAAGACTGCAGTCTCCTTTAAAAGAGACTCCCCAAATCTTTCAACTACAGCATTTTGTGCAGGCCAACTTGGCCAGCCTCAAAGAGCAAGGGGCTCCACCAGCCTGGGTGGAAAGCACTTAGCCAGCAAAGTGTTAAATCTCTCATCACTGTGTCTCTAATTACTGAAATAAATACTGCTCTCAGTGCCCGTCAAAGTAGTTTGCTCACAGGCGGGTGCACATTCTGCAGGGCCACTTTCCTGGTTCAGTTGTGAGGTGGCTCCTAGTCTTTAAGCTGGAAAGTCTGCAGCACCACAGGAGCTCCCAGGGAGGAGGACTTGGCAAACCTTTCTCTCCCAAGCGTGGGGAAGTCAGGCTCTTTCTTCCCTCTTCACATTTTCTGAGGCTTTTGTTTTGTGTCCACCATTAACCAACCTTGTTTTAAACACCTTGTCCAATTTTTATAACAGAGTTAGAAACATCCATTATGATATTATGTTGGCAGTCCCACTGAATGCATTTTCTGCATATTTGGGCAAATGGTCCGGGCTGAGTAATTTCACTTATACAAAAGGATAGTCATTAAAATATGATGTTGTCTCTGGTATAAATACTGCTGACACCTTTGGTCTAATTTTTCCTTTCTTTTTGACATTCTTCCCTTTAATAAAGATATACCATGCTTTTCTTCTGTTGCTTGCTTTTCTGGTTTTCTTTTCAGAAAACAATTTATCCATGTGGTAGCTTAGAGTGATTGCAATACGAGAAAATGTGAGCAAGAAAAACAGAGTAAGGAAAGAGAAATAGGAGGAATCGATGGCTTCTTTGGGGTGAATATGAAGAAATTTAAACAATAAATAATTTAACATAAAAAACTCAAAAGAAGCATGAAACAAGTAAAATGTGGACTGACCCAGGTAGCAGAAAAGGCCGAGCTGAGCCAGAAACGCCAAGAACATTTACTCACATGTGAGGCTCTTCTCTGAGACCGCCCTGGTGGCCGGTGCCGCTGTTCTCCAGCCCATCTTTACACTCTGCCTCTGACAACACCATGGCCGTCACGCATTCTGAACACCGACCTTCTGCGTATGTGTCTGCCCCTTGCCTTGTTCTTGTGACCCTGGATTGTAACTCCTTCCCATTTCTTTCCTTTATTCCTTTCTTCTAAACAAGTGGTTCACAATCTGTGGGGCTCGACTCCTTTGTAACAATGAAAATACATCACGGCCTTAGGAAGCTTGAGAACCACTGTCCTAAACAAATCCTTGCAGAGGGAATATCCAACACATATTCCACCATGGGGCTTCACTGTTCTTCACCATCTTACGGCTTTTCGCTCCCTTGATTTCAGTCGCTTTTTCTTTCTTGCATGTCGTTTGTCTGCATGACAAGGGTCCAGGCGCTCCCAAGGGCTCACTCCTCGTCTTTCACTAGGCACGTCCTGGCTAATGTGAAGACTCTCGCCCATTCCAACTCTAGAATGTCAACATATGTGCACTGTTCTCACGCTTTGTCATTGCCTGACAAAGTGAGCCACTGATGGACAGTGATGGTGTCCAGCTTAACAAGGGAAGTGATTTTTTTATGCCCTAGTTCTGCTTTCCAAAAGTGAATATGAGCCACTTAGAGCAGAGACCATGTCCCTCCTATCCCGTCTCTACCCAGCACATGTGCTGGTGCCCCTGCCTGCACACCCCAGTGAGTGCAGTCCTCTGGAAATGGATGCTTCCCAGATTCTGCTTTTATCATCCACTCATCTGCTCCAGAACTTTCGATAGTACCTTGAACCCTACAGCATGGAGTGAGCTTCAGGACTCCATTTTCTGAATCTCAACAGGACAGTGTGTAAATTCAGTGGACACTGAGATAGGGAGCGGGTGTGGGGAGAGGCCAGTCGGGAGGAAGAGGGAGCTGGGCTGGGTCCGATGTGTGCATTTGAGTTCTGAGCATCCTCGGAACTGTGAACACTGCAGATGAGCTGCTGCTGCTCCCCAGAGCGTGTGTGCAGAGTGCCAGGGAGGAAGGCCAGCTCAGAGAACAGTGTCCAAATCATCCGAGTAGTGCGTGGAAACTGATTCTGTGGTCTAGTTTATAAATTTCCTTGTATGTCTGAGGCTCTGCTTGTCACTTTGATTTAGGAGATTCTACTCCATGCCTTTAGTGATTATGTGTGTGTGTTCCAACAAGCACAACGGTGAAATGAGTTAGGAAATTCGTGACTGTCTGGGTTTTCGGATGTTAGAGCCAAGCAATTTTTTCCTTTGATTTTAAAGTTGGCATGAATTAGATAAAAAATGTTAAGCAGAATAAAGCTTTTATAAAGAATTAGATACTTTAAATCCAAAATCAAAGGGATTCAAGAAGTTATTTTATTTAGTGTTTCAAATAAATATGTGTAATATTCTTGAACTTTAAAATAATAGTCAATATTGTGATGATGTAAGTACCTGACAAAACTGAAATAAAATGAACATGAATGAAATAGTGGAAAGATGCTAAATTATACGGCAGGATACACATACAGCCTTTAGAACAGCAGTTCTCAACCTGCAGGTCGCGACCCCTTGGTAACAATGAAAATATATCGTGGGATTAGGAAGGTTGAGAACCACTGCTTTAGAGGCTAGAAGATGGTCCCATACATTGTCTGGAATCTAAAAGTTGAATGTTGGATGTGGTTATTAAAAGGAGTTCGCATTAGCCGGCCTCTGCTGCTTACCCAGCTACACCTCCACGGCTCTCCCTACCCCCGTGTCAGTCCTTTGGCATTCAGGAGATCCTGATTTGTGCATTTTGAAGTGAGGATATTAAAAAGGCAGCTTAGAAACATGAAACATGTGAAAATCTCTGGGAAAGGTTTTACTTCTGGGGAAATAAATTGACTTAGATGGAGGATAACAGATCAACAGCTAACGAAGGCATTAAGGGAACGACAAAATTTACCTCCCCCAGAAGTGTGTGGTGAAACCATGTATCAAGAACAATAGAAGAATTCCATGTCAAGCACCAGAATCCCAGCACTGTGGAAGACTGAGACAGGAGGATTGCTTGAGGCCAGGAGTTCAAGGCCAGGTCACATAGTGAGACCACTTCCCCAACTCTACAAAAAAAAAAAAAAAAAAAAAGGAAAGAAAAAATTAGCTAGGTGTGATGGTGCACACTTGTGGTCCCAGCCACCTGAGAGGCTGAGCCAGGAAGATCACTCGAGCTCCAGAGTTTGAGGCTGCAGAGAGCTGTAACAATGCCTGTGCACTCCAGCCTGGATGACAAAACAAAACCCTGGAAAGGAGAAGAAAGAAAAGGAAGGAAAGGGAAGGGAAGGATAAAAAGGAAGAGAAGGGTAAAAAGGAAGGGAAGGGAAGGGAAGGGTAAAAAGGAAAGGAAGGGAAGGGAAGAGAAGGGTAAAAAGGAAAGGAAGTGGAGGGAAGAGAAGGATAAAAGGGAAGGGAATGGTAAAAAGGAAGGGAAGGGAAGGGAAGGGTAAAAGGGAAGGGAACGGTAAAAAGGAAGGGAAGGGAAGGGAAGGGTAAAAGGGAAGGGAAGGGAAGGGAAGAGAAGGGTAAAAAGGAAGGGAAGGGAAGTGGAGGGAAGGGAAGGGAAGGGAAGGGGAAAGAAGAGACTACCATCACTAATATTACATAGCAGCACCCTGGAAGTTCTAACCAATGTAATACAAGGAGAAAAAAAAACAAAAACTAAAAGATTTAAACTTGAAAAGAAACATAGCATTGGGAACTAAAAATAAAATTCTAAGCTCCCACACTGACTGAACTGACCCTCTCAGCCAAGGGGACCCTGAAGAAACCTAAGGTGGAGCTCCCAGCCGTGACAGAGGAGAGGCTGAGCCTGTCTCATTTTGTGCCTTCCCTGTGAACAGCGTCAGGCTGTTTCCCACAGGCCTGACTAGCATTATTCCCTGATAAGAGACCACCAATCCGAGACGGCTTTAACACTCCACAGAACCTGCTCAGGGAGGACTTCTGTGTCCCTGTTTCACCTTTTGGACACAGATGGTGGCCATTTGCAAACATGGAGCCTAAAAGGACAGAAAGCCCCTGTTGTGGGCACATAGTTTTCTCTCCTAAATATCCACGCTCCTCCTATAGCTTGTTAAATATGTGTATTTAGCTACTGGCTTGGTATAAATCCCCACTCCTACTGTCCTTCCCTGAAGCATGCCTTCCTGGCTTGTGGCTGGGAGCCTTCTTTCCAGCCTGCCAGCATGGCCAGGCCGGGCTGTAACACTTCATGAGAAATAGAGTTCCTTTTGCAAATTATAAGCCTCATTATTTTTATTCCGTTAACAGCATTATGTGAAGATAATGGATGACTATAGATAATGGGCTGGCTGCTGAAACTCCCTTTTAAGTGAAGTTTGATTGCAGCGAGGCAGTTGACACAGAACAAGCCCCTCTGAGAATGGCAGCCGTTTTAAAACATGCAGCCTGGTTTCAAGAGGTAGATTCAGAACACTGCAGCCGTCCCACCATCAAGGTCACGCTCTGTATGATCTTTGTGATTTTTCTATAAGAATAAAATCTTCCAAAAGTTAAAATTAGTGGAAACAATTAAAAGATAATTGTTAAGCCAAGCACTCAATGTTGCTAGAAGGTCAGTCCTGGTGTGCTAGGCCGTTCTACTTGGAAGAGGAGCTGAGTCGTCAGAGGTCACAGAGAACTCAGCGTTTGCGCAGCTGAGTCAGAAGAGAGAAGTTAAATCATCTTCCCTCTTCCTGTTTCAGATATCCCAACGCCTAAAGCAAATGCTCATTTATGAGGTTGCAAAGAAGACATTAAAGGAAATACAGATAAGGAGAGTTCAGTAACAGGGCGACTGGAAGGAACCTTCAGTATCAGATTCAGAACCGGACATCAAGCTCATTACCACGTAGGGTAGTAGAAGCCAAGAACCTCCTTGACAACAATCCCTGTTTAACTTGACCAATGTGGTTAACAGTTACCTGAGGAAGAATGAACAGCCAGTGGATTCAGTTTTCACGGATTCTGTTGGTCTCTTTTCTTGATGGTTGATCCTAGGAATCAAGGTTGCCCTTGAAGCAAAGAACTACTTTTAGACATTCTTCCCATTGAACACATCACTCCAGGAGCAGTTCTTGTATGATTAATATTGTTTGGATTTTTCATTTTGTTTTACAGATTTGGAAGAGTATAAAAAGGAAAAGGGGGATCTGAGCAGCTCCCTGAATCTCTTCAGCTCTTTCATTTCTGTTAAACTCCACAGGGCACCTGGTACGTGTCCAGTCAATCATGCTCTGTTCTGAGAACTCTGAAGTCTGCTGAGTTTCCATGGCCTCCAGTGAGATCAACCGTCTTTGTGCCGTTAGGTTCCCTGAAGTTAAACTATTTTCCGGCAACAAGCGAGGGCGGGGAGCTGTGCACGGGAGAGTAGTGTGAACTCCAGGGAAGGTCTCGGGCACCTGAAAGCTTCTCTGGAACACAAGAATTTGGGACGGCAGGCATCTCCTCCCCCATCTTCCCCAAACGCCACCTGTGCTGAGGGTCCCCTTCTGTGCCAGGCACAAATGTAAGGAAGAAAAGCAAACGGAGCAACTGGCTGGGTGAGTAGGTGGGGGCTATTTTATTCAGAGAAACCAGGAAGGGACTCTCAAAGTGTACAAAATAGGCAGTAAGCTCTGAATTCTGAGAAAGAGGTAGCTGTTTAAAGATCTGGGTGCCCTCAGCTGAGCAGAAGGAAACAGTAAGTGCAAGGTCCTGACAATGGACAGACCCAGGAAAGGGCGGGGCACTGGGTCTGGCTGCAGAGCAACACCTTCTGAAGGCCGAGGTTACCAGTGAGAGGGCTTCATCACAATTTCTCAGGAATTCTGTTTGGCTTGCAAAATGAAGAAACTTCTAAGAAATCCACCTGTTGACTCCAGCAGAGCTGGTCAGATGTGCACCTGCTAATCCCACTTAGCCGGTATGTATTTGCATCCTGCCCATGCTCTTGTTAAAGTGCCTTCTTCCATCCACATTCTCTAAATGCTGCTTTCTTTCGTCCCAGATGTTACAATGTCTCATTATTTGAATTTCATGTGACCTATTTATTAACACACTCAACACTATTGCAGTATTTTGCCCTGTTTCCTTTAAAAACAGACAAGCAACCAAAAAAGCACTGGGTGCAGTGGAGTGAGTTGGCCAGAGTCAGCACGGACGAGGGACAGGCTCTCTTGGGAATGTGAGAATGACAGGGATGGCTCCTTGGTGACTGTGGATGTAGATGGTGCTTTGGCTTGAGTGGAATGGAATAGGGCACTGGCCTGTTCATCAGCTGCTGGGCTCTGATAAGGAACTGGCAGCATCCCCCATCCACCCTAACCCACCTCCACCCCTGCAAAGGTGGGTCAGGATAGATGACTGGCAGTTTGCTGTGTTATTATCAGCATGACTGAGGGCATTGAAGTTCAGAGAAGGCAGCCTTTAGAACACTGCTGTATGGCCCTTAAGGAACACCCAATGCTTGGTTAAAATTACTTAACATTTCTTTGGAGCTCAGAATTGCACTTGAGAGGAGCACCCAGGGCAGCAGCTTGTTCACCTTCCTCCAGCCTGTCCCGGCCCGCTGCTCAGAGATGTGTCTGGGCAGGAGAGGGTGTTGCCAGGGGCCGCAGGGACCTGGGTTTTCAAATCCCAGAGAAATAATGAATGTCTATCAGCTGCGATGGGGGTGCCTGCTTCAGCATCCCCAGAGCATCTCACAGCTCCCAGCAGCTCTCGGGAGGCTCCAGTGTACCACGGACGTCTACGTGCTTCACGTGATCTCCCAGATTTCTGCTCCTGTGGCTGTGATTGCACTTTGACAATTCTCTGTCCACAGAGTCCAAATCATTTCACTGCAAAATATGCTGTTTGTTCATATTCATTGGTTCAACAAAGAATCATTGAATGCTGACCACAGTGCGGAGAGGTAGGGAAGAGCCTCAGTGTCACTCAGAGAAGAGCAAGGAGGGCAGCACAGATGTCCCCTTCCCCAAAATGCAGCCTGGTAGGTAACTCTGTGGAGCAAAGTGTCCTGGAGATGGAAAAGGGACAGTAGGTCTGGCGAGTTCTGACCTCTAAGTTCCCAAAGGAAAATAGCATCTCCTCCCATTTGGTTCTCAATACTACAACCAGGCCCGGGGACCTTGAATTTGGGGAAGAGGATGAACAATTCCGTTTAATGCTCTCACACTACCATTCTTTTTTTTTTTTTTGCAGTTTTTGGCCAGGGCTGGGTTTGAACCCTCCACCTCTGGCATATGGGGTCGGAGCCCTGCTCCTTTGAGCCATAGGAGCCACCCCCACACTACCATTCTTAACCTACAGGCCCTCTGCTGTGGCTCGTGTGGGTCTGCACGGCCCTTTCTGCCTGTCGCACACTCCAGGCTTGTTCCTCCAGATATTGCCCAATACAGAAGGAGACGTCCCAGATACCTGTTCCTTCATGTGTCTGGAGATCGAGGCTCACTCAGCTCAACACCTACATCTTATTCCCAGGATTCATTTTGCTCCTCAAATCACCAGCCTTCCATTCTGCTGTCCAGGGATATATGTTTGAGATCCATGATTAAGTTTATGTAGATAAAATAAATCAAAACAGATTTAGGGAGCTTTCCCTTGCAGTGTGGTACATGGAGACTCTCGACATAGATCTATAATTTGCTGCGTCATTCTGAAGATTTTTCTAATAAGACAACTTTGGTAATAGGCCCATTGGTGATTGGCAAAGGGCCTATGGGAATTTTGTCATGATTTCCTTTTAGTTAATAAGACAAGAATCCTTCTGTAATCTGATTTTGTTTTCTTATCCAGGTGATACTGTCTCTTCACGGCCATTTCCTGAACCTTGGGATGCCTTGTTTTTTGGAGTGGGCAGTTGCTACTACTCTCACAATTTATCACAGCACCTGTACAATAACAGCCACCTTTGCTCACATGCTCAGGGGGCCTGTGAGTTATCACAGGCTCGTGGTGACAATCCACCCTCAGATGACATGGGGGAAACATCGCCTGAGATCATAGCAGCATTATGTCTCTGATGTGAATGCTGGATACAGCTGGTCACTATGTCCCTGATGGTGTCTCATAATCGACATTAGGAATGGGAACACAGCCAGACGTTTCAAATTCCATTAGTTCTAAAATTTGAGCTCCTCTTCTGGGAGGCCTGACTTCAGAGTGCGTTAAGAGCACACTCATGCCTCCCTAAGTCATAGCCAATGCCCATGTGATTGACTTTCAGCTCTTTTTTTCACCCCTATTGTTTTCAGCTATATTTTACACACTTGCATGAATTTTTAGAATTCTGAGTTCTCTTTCCCATGAGAGAGAACAGGTTCCGAGACAGCGGCCATGTGTCTCGCTGTACACGTCTCTGATGTGTCCGTCTGGTTAATACGTCTTTGGCAGTGCTTGGCAGTGTCTTCGTTGGCCCAGATTATCAGTCAGGTTTCAGTGGTTTGCACAGAATGTCCCTTGGCTGACGTTACCAGTTCTGCCTTCATTTCCATTTCAGAGCCCCTTACTCACATGGACAAAGGATGTTTTTGAGGCTACCCAAAGAGGCAGGTGGAGCCTAGATAATGATCTCTGAGGCCACCTGGACTGTGACAGCTGTCCTGGAGATGACCTGTAAACTCTCCTATAAAAAACAGTCCAGGCAAGGAGATAGTCACATCACAAATGTGGATACAGTTCAAGTAGATACTAAATGTTGGACTGTCATCCTACCAAATAAAACCAAAGCAAAGTAAATCATCAACTTGTTTGTTCATTTATTTATTCATAACACTCACTCATGAATGTCCCAGCATTGTTCTAGGTTCTGGGGACACAGCGGTGAATGATACAGACATGGCCCTCACTGATAAGGTTCAGGAAGGGGAGGAACCTAGAAAAATATGAATATGGAATCCAAAAGGGAAAAGAGAAATGGGCAGCTGGGCTGGAGGGCCCCTTCTGCTTTTGAGGTTGGGACAACAGTCCCCCCGAAGGCTGATATTGCAGCTGAGACCTGAACAAGGAGGAGAGACCAGCCATTGAAATCCAGACTCAGCAAGAGACAATTCTGAGCAGAGAAGACAGCCTGAAGAGGTAGAGCCTGGTTTGTTATGGAGAATTACACTAACCTGTAACTTTGAGCTTATGGAAAGATTAAAGGCCAGACAGACGGCTGGAAGTATGATGAAACAAATGGAGCAGGATGTTAAGTGTAGAGCCTGGGTGCAACTCTACACTAAACTTTAACTTTTCTATATGCTTAAAATTTTATATAATAAAACATTATAAAAAGATTAACATGTGTCAGCATCTTAGACTTATGTTAAATTGTATGGTGTTAAGAGAATTTGATTTAGTTTGTAAAAAGTAAAATACTATGTAGGACACTGTGAAATCAGATTGATGAAATTAAAAAGCTTCTGAATAGCAAAAGAAATAATCAACACGGTGAACAGGCAACCTATAGGCTGAGAGAAAATATTTGCAAACTATACATCCAACAAAGGGCTAATGTCCAGAATCTTAAAGGACTCACACAAATTAGCAAGATAGAATACCAAACAACCCCATTAAAAAGAGGGCTAAAGATGTGAACGGGAGATTTTCCAAAGAAGATGATAGATAACTGATCAACAAACATATTTTTAAAATGCTCAACAGCACTAATCATCAGGGAAATGCAAATTAAAAGTACAATGAGATACCACTTTATGTATGTCAGAATGGCCACTACTGAAAGGTCCAGAAGCAGGGGATGCTGTCGTGGGCGCAGAGAGAAAGACATGCTGATGCAAATTGGGGCAACCTCACAGACCTACCACTCAAACCCTCCATCTCACTACTGTGTATCTACCCAAATAAAGAGAAGTCATGACATCCAAAGGACACTTGCACCCGAATGTTCTTTGCAGCACAATTGCAAAGACAAAAACACCAACCTAAGCACCCCTCAGTTCATTAGCGGATTAACAAAGTGCCCTGTGTGTAATGTCTCACAGCAAGTGTCGGCAAACTTTTTCTGAGAAGGAAAAAGTAGCAAGTATTTGACACTTTGGAGATCATAGGGTTTCTGTTGTAACTACTGAACTTAACACTGTAACAAAAAAGTAGCCATAGATAGTACACATATCTGAACAACCGGGTGTGCTGGTGTTTCACTTTGCAAATGACTCTTGAACGACACCCTCTTCTCCAAACCCATCCCTGCACTCAAAAGTTTGCATGTAACTTCTGACTCCCCCTAGATTTCACTACTACCCTACCTTTGACTGGAAGCCTTACCAATAATGTAAACAGTTGGTTAACACTTCAAATAGTATCTACATGCATTTTATGCATTCTTGGCATACCTAATTTTTCTTAATTTTTTTCAATATTTCTAGGGTATGTGGCTCATTTGTGAGTTTTTTGATAGTCACAAGTCTCCCAAAGTTTTCCCAATATATTCATTGAAAAAAAATCCATGTTATTAGTGAACCTATGCATTTCAAACCAATGTTGTCCAAATGTCAACTAAATTTATAAAAACAGGCAGCAAGTAGGTAAGGCTGATGGTTTGCTGCTCTCCGTATCAGACGCTGATGGCTAATGCATGGACGTTTTACTTGCTATGATCTTAAACTTGCCCATTCAGTTACTGGAAATACTTAAAGTGAATAGACACCATTAATTTTATAAATGTATTTAAACTTCTATAGAAATTGTGAATAATATAAATAATTTAAGCAAATTTAGTCAGGTAAAGATGAACTAGTTAATAATAGCAATAATTACCAAAAGGCGATTGATTGTTTTCATTTGGTTAGATTTATTAATAGTATAAACAAATCTACAATTGGAACTTTTTCTTAAAAGCTTAAGAAAAACTGATCTTTAAGGTTTATAATCCCCAGTCATTGGGATATTGATTTATAACCCAATTAGCTATAAATAATTAATGATCTTTTCACATACCTCTGATATATTAAAAATTCATGCTGGCATAAACTAGGGTTAGGTATTGGATTCATCTGAAGTAAAATGCTAAGTTATTGAAAAGTTTTATAGAGGGGAATGGCAATTGGTTTCATATTCTTAAGAAGTATTGCTCTGGTTGCTAAGTGGAGAATGGATTTGGGATGGGGGGTGACAACCAGTGTCAGAAAGATCAGTTAGGAGGCCCCTGAAACCGCTGCAGCTTGAGAGGACGGTGACATGGCTCCTGTGTGCAGTTTGACCAAAGGTGAGAATGAAGTAAAGGCAACTTCCCCTTGTCTGGTTTGAGCCACCAGGTATATATGGATCCTATGGAGATGGGAGGCTAAAGATGGAGGAGCAGCTCGGAGCGGTTTCTGTCCAGTGCCCTACAGCCCAGGGGTCCTGTGACGGGTGGGCAGTGCGTGCAATAGCTGCACTCCAGGAGGCAGTCCAGGGGCCAGGGGCCTTCTTCTCTGCCGCCCACCATCTCCCAGGGTGTGAGTTGCTTCTCTGTCCGCATTTGTAGTAGCCGTGGGGAGGGAGGAGGGAAGCAGAGGACAAGCCTCCTCTTTCTGCTGCCCCCACCAGCCGTACCAGCTGCCTGCAGGGACACCTGCTGTGTGCTCTCCAGTGGCGGCCCTGTGTCTGGATAAAACCTTGGGTCTCTTTGTTGTTGATTTTTGAGGGACAATCAGTGAGCTTTGTCTCAACATCCAAATGCAAACACAGAGCAGGCAGCAGGATATATAAGGCTTCTGTTCCAGGAAGGTCTCAGGCTGGAGAGAGACAGATGTCACTTAGTGAAATTGAGAACAAAGGAATGCAATGAGATTAGAGATCACCTACAATATATGTCTTGCAATTTTCTTTTTTTTTTTAAGAAACCAGTGTTGTTCCCTCAGCATAAGGATATTCGCAGGTGTTCTCCACGTGACAGGCCACCAGCACATGAGCTTCAGCATCCTGGTGGCAAGTGACTTGCAGTGGGTCAGGGCAAGCTGTGGTTACTGAGAATCCCTGCTGCTGCACCCCACACATGGCAGCAATCAGCAGACAGAAATGTAATAAAGAGATCAAGGAATTGATAGGGACTTGAGATTTAAAACAACAGAGCCATAAAAAAGCCGTCTGGAGAAAATTGTAATAGAGAACAATCTTGGGAGAGTATAATTGTATGTCCTCATCTCAATCCATCTTAATTAATTATTTTTTTGCATAATTACAAAGAGGTGATGTGAACAACAAAGACCTAAAAATTAGGCCAAACCAAAATTCTTCAAGTGTTTTATGGGCATTTCACAGGAATTGACATCATACACCTAAAAAGTAACTTGCTCTGCATGTGGAGGCTTATAACACTTTGCTCACTCACCAAGTGAATTTGAGAGAAGCTTTTTAGGCGCATAAGGAACTCCTGGGGACAACTGGGCAGGCTCAAGCCAGTCCAGGCCGGGGCAGTAGAGGAAAGGGAGGGTGAGTGTCAGAGGAGTCAGCAGGCAAACACCAAAAACAGAGGCAGGCTCCAGGATACCAGAGCTAGCTGAGAAACTGGATTAGTGGACACTCTGGAAAATTACATGAACTGAATAGCCCGCAGCTTAACAGCAGGCTGTGGTCGCAGGAAGCCTCTTAGGAAAGGTGCCCTCCACGAAGCTGAGTTTCAGAGCCAGCACGGTGGGTAAGAGCAAACCCGGGCAAGACGATGTAATTTCAAGTCCCAGCTTGGCTTCTCACTGGCGCTGTCTCTCTGATTGGTTTCCTCAATCATAACATACTGAAGGTTAGAGGCCTCAGTCCCCAAGGCTGCTGAAAGGACTAACTAGGTTAACACGCAGAAGGCTCTTAGTACTTGTCACATTTGAGCACTTTCACAGTATTGCTATTATTTAAATAATCTTTTTTCATACAAAGTAATTTTTAGGTTCTCTTTGAAATGTCCTAGAAAAACATATAGTTCAATATATAAAAGGAGCGTCTAAGAACTTCATTAAATGAGCTCCTTTATTTCCTGTTAGAAAATGTTAGAGGAAGCTCTAGAATTAAATGTATTGTATCTGGAAAGATCCTGGATATGTGTTCTGGGGACACCTGTGTCCTTGGGGATAGGTCCCTTTGTCACCCAAGTGCAGCTCACCAGAAGCCCAGTGTCTGTTGCAGACAATGAGGGACCACACACTTGCCACTGTAATCTCAATTAACAAAACTCCTGAACAGAAAATCACCCACAGGGACACTTTGAGTACTAAATGCTGGAAGGGGCGGCACAAGGAAATACATCAGCTACATCCAAAGAAAAACGTGGGCTCGGCACGGGGTAGGGGGCACTTTGCTCACGGTCCTCCTTCAGTGGAGTAGGGGCACGTCAGGGGCAGAAACAGGACTGGGGCTTGTTCTGTAAAGTCTCTAGGTCCTCCTGGTGCAGGCAGAGGGTGGCTGTGACAGCAGGTGGTGGCCCTAGGACACCCTCGCCTTGGCTGACTTCACAAAGAAACCGCAGGGAGGGAGCATTACAGGTTCCCCTCTCAGGAAGGGAAACAAAGGGCCCATGTCCCTGGATTCAGGGTGACATTGACTTTAGCTGAAATTACAACCAGCCCTCTCGCCAGGCAACATGCACCCACAGTGACTTTAGACGGGTTTACCCATAATGTTCACAGCAAATGTCAAATTGAGGGGCAGAAGATTTTTTAAACAAGGTCTTATAAATAAAAATAACCATAAAGGAATGTCAAACACTAGCTGATGAGATGCGTGTGAAGAGTTCAGGCATGTGGTGAACCAATGCCAGCAGCTTGTCATTTGTAAGAATTAGGATGGACTGATGGACGGACAGAGGATGGATATGTGGATAGACAAGTGATGCGGAAAATGTGGTGGAAATCAGTGAAAAAGAGGATTTAGGTGGTGGTTGAATGTTTGTTTTTATATTAAAATATTTTCAAAATATAACAAAATGTTGGAAAACAAGTGAAAAGGCACTTTGGTAGTCAGACTGAATCAAATGTTTAACCTCAGTGACAGAAGTAGCTCATGGTTACAAGTCCAGGGAAGCTGCAAAGTACAGCAGCTTCTCCTAGAAAATGTGTGTAAATAAAATGTTGTTGGACTAGAAGAAAGAGATGTGGTCAGCACCAAGGACAGGGACAAACCACAGGATTTGATCATCACCATCTCATTAACACTACATTGGAGGGGGCTGAGCTCACACCTGTAATCCCAGCACTCTGGGAGGCCCAGACAGGTAGATTCCCTGAGCTCTCACGGGTTTAAGACCAGCCTGAGCAAGAGTAAGACCCCATCTCTAAAAATAGCCAGATATTGTCAGGGGTGTCAGAGGTGTAGTCCCAGGTACCTAGAAGGCTGAGGCAAGAGAATTGCTTCAGCCCAAGAGTTCGAGGTTGCCGTAAGCAAGGATGCCATAGCACTCTACAGAGGGCAACAAAGTGAGATTGTCTCAAAACAAACAAACAAACAAACAAAAACCCAGAAAACATTGCACTGGAAATCTTACAGCCATTCGGAGAAGAAAGCTGTCTGGAAATCTTCAGAATGAATTTTACTTTTCATTTTAGTAGAAATATTTTAACAACTGTTTGTACAACTTGCTCCTACATCGTACACCTACTAGGCACTGTTGTTAGGCATTATTTGAATCCAAAAATCAGTAAGACTTGGCCTTAACAGAGCTAACAATCAAAAGACAGAATTAATATGTATTAATCAAACAGTCAGATGCTAAAGACCCTGAGCGAAAACCCTGTGAGTTCATGGTGAAGTAGCATCTTGGTGTCACTTTGCGAAGCTGATTCCCTAAATATCCTTTTACAGGCTTAATGCAAAATGTCAATACAGGGCCGTGTCCTCATGTTAACACACTGCTGACTTGTGTTACAGATAAAAATAATAATACATCACAAAACTACACATTACAACAGGTACTTGTATTATATATAATAATGACTTGTATTGACATTTGTATTGTATGTAATAAAATATGGATATTAATGCTATATAATAATTACATTATATTTAATTATATGTGTATTATATGGTCATATAACATCAATATACATAGATAAAAATCTGTTCTATATTGTTGTTGTGTATATATATAATATGCATACAACCACCACCTAAATATATTATAATAACCGTATTTTGGAAATGTAAGCTTGCCAAAGTGTTGAGTGAGAACATCTTAAAAGCCATCCATTTAATTACTAAGACCCAGACGGTTGGTGTCATGGTTCTTTCCTCTATGAATGCTGAAAGTTCCCCTGGGAACTTCTGGTGTAATTTTTTGAAAATAATATGAAGTGATTGTGATAAAAATGGTTTGAAGTTCAGGCCAGGATTTAATTTTTTTTCTAACAACTTGGAGAATTATGACATCATGAAACTCCTGTTAACTTATCAGAACCAATTCTTTTTCATGACCCCTAAGATGGATGTTTTGCTCAATTATTGGGGCATAGACACGTCTATAATTTAAACGAAGTTATACTGTTATTTTTTGTTCTATGAATTGACCTTTTTCTTTTACATTTTCTTTGAAGGGCTCTCACCTTCTGAACTTCAGAAAGCAGCGACCAAAATTTATTCTTTTAGAAAAAAAAAAAAAAGTAAAAGAAAGTAAATGAATTACCTTCCTTAGTTTGCTAGAAGGTCACTGTGTCCCAGTTGCTTTTCTTTAATGTTTAATTTATCTGGATGCCAAGCAGATTCTGGCCAAGCCTCAGGAACAACAACACGGAAGGCATTGTGGTGGCCAGACAGGAAGGTTAAAATTAAATCCCAGCAGGAGACCATTCAGTCATTGCCAGGGGAGGGGAAGGGGCTGGGAGAGAGTGCAACTTTATAGACATGGCTCTGGGGATCTCGTGATGACCTGCCGGTCTGTGTCTTGGTTGGTGGTGGTTACATGTGGGGTCAGATTGCAAAAAACCGCACACACACACATGCACACACACATGCACATACACACATGAACACACACACATGAACACATATACACACATATGTAGGAGATAAGCTCCCTTTGCTCAAGACACTGCAGTCGCCTCAATGTGCTCCTTCAGGAGATTGTTTCTGTGAAATATTTCCTTGGGGCTTGAGCTTCTGCACTTGCCTATAGAAAAGCAAGAATGTAGAGTGTCTCTCCCTAGGTGGTATTGAGAGATAGCTGAGGTGAGCTGGGGGATGGACAGACCGGTCTTGAAGCATTGGGTTCTATTCTCTGTCTTCCTCCCTCATTAGCA